>PYAF01000205.1:4595946-4617765 GCA_007407185.1 Glycine tomentella | reverse complement strand
TGAAAAAAAAAAAAAAAACATCATAAATTGACTTCACAAAAAGGAAAGAAAGCCGACTTACACATTACATGCAATTTTTTTTAAAGTATACCACTTTATTAATTTTAAAAGCAAAATATACTATTTTGTAAAAAAACACAACTTATCATGGATAATAATTTTGTTGATTTTTATCATAATTATTTTAAAAATTATATCTACCATTATTTTTAATTAGTTAACAATGAAAATAAATTGATACTAATAATGTATGAAAATTAAACTTTTTAATAAGAATTTAATTTTATGCAGTGTGATTATAAGAAAAATTACACTATTAACTAATTAAAACTAACCATTAATATATTTTTATGCAGCGTGTGTTTGAATAATCGTTCGATTTAATAAAACATGATTAACCATGAAGATATGGATTCACGTAGGAAGTACGTTGGAAAAAAAACATGCATAATTGTTAGTAACTAGATGTTAATATAACTTTTTTTTCACTATATATTATATACTTTTTTTCATAATTCCACTTATTTTATTAAGTTTAAAAATATACACAATCAATATAGATTTTTTTATATTATCAATCAATCAAAAATCACTCTTAGTCTTACATGATTATATATGTGATTGTTAGAATAAAATAATATATTTAAAGTGCATTTTTTTTTGTAATAAAGTGCATGTTATTTATTTTATTTTATATTTGTTACTTTTATTTCCTCCTAAATTATAAATTTTATCATAAATTGATAAATGAATATCATTTGATACTAACAATAATTCGATGGATTTTAAATAATTATATAGAAAAGTCCAAAGGATTGGACTTTGATGGTAATTCATCACCCTTTAATTGATTCTTTGTTTTAATATTCCATCAATATGTATAAACAAGATGGAGGAGGTTGAAATGACATTTATTGTGGACATTAGAGAAATTATGACTAAGAACTTGAAAGTGATCTACGTGAGGTTGGTGAACATAGTTTTTTTAATCGATAAATGTTAATTGTTGATTTATTGTTAATAGAGAAGTTGAAATTGTGATATTTTGTTAACCACCTAACCGGCCTTATATTTTTTAATTGATGAGGGTGTGGAATGTGTAAATCTTGTAAAGAAATGCTAGCAACATGTTTTTGCACAAAATAATAGTAATTGACTGAAATGTGTTTCAACAGGAAAAAGATTTGGGTTTGCTATTAATTTAGGTGACTATAATATTATCACAAAAGATTGGTGGGTCCATAAAATATCCAAGCCACGACAGTTCATCAGTAATGGTTAAAGCAACGGGGTGATACTAGTTTGTCTACTTTTGTTTGATGTGTTAAATGAAAGACTCGATTGATTATGAGTACTAAGCTTGTAAAAGTAATGGTTTAAGCAATGGGGTGAATAACAACTATATGGTCTAGCCCTACAACTGTTAATCTTGACCATTGCTATTCAAATAAATGATTAAATTAATTATTAAAATTGGTAAAAGTTTATTATATATAGTGTCTAATATTATGAGTTTGTTAAATTAAATCTTTGGCTTGCCGAACAATCTGTCAGATATCTACTAACAGACTCAATAACAGATGTTAAAAGTGAAATCAAATTTCGAAATACTAATAAGACTTTTTACATCAAAATCGTCTTCCAGGACTAATGTATATTCGGACAATTAGGACTTAGAAACTAATATTTGACAAAAATATTTATCAATTAATTGTATTGGATAATAGTTAAAGAAAGAATTGTAATATTGTTGTGAGAATTGATGATTTGAATAATTAAGGTTGGACTTGATTTCCTTTTTTTCAATGCAATAATCTTAAACAATCTATTTATTTATGTAATTTATTCTCAATTGACGTTTATATTCTAACCCTAATGTCTTAGATGAAAGAGAATAAATTATTTAAATTAATTTCTAATTTGTTTAAAGTGAGTATTTAAAAACTTAAGACATTCCTCTTTTCTAGATGGTGTGTAAAAACATAGATTCTAGACCAAAGAGCTTGCCGTGGACATTTACATGTGAGAATCCGAATTTGAGTTTAATTTTTAAATGTTTCATGGGCCATATAGTAGTTTCTAAAGGCCCAAATTTATTAGATTAAAAGTACTATTCATGGTCCAACAGAAATATTTGCAAGCCCGTTGGGATACTGATGAGACATTACTTATTTCATTAACCGATAAGTTTACCTATTATAAACACCTGAACTTCAAGTTCCTAAATTTATAACTCCTCAGTTGTACTATATATTTTGTATGACAATTGACTGACGTGTAATATATGCATGACTGTGCTATTTGTTCTAGTTTATAAATTCCTATCGTGCTACTATTTGTATTTATTTTGAATTTAACTTAAATTCTCTTAAAATAAATCAAGAGTAATCAAGGCCTTACTTATATAAAGGTGGAACAGAGAAAGAAGACGTTCTAAGTTTGAATTTTTTTATTAGTAAAAAAACTAATTAATATTGACTGATAAAAAAAAAGTCAAACGATAATTATCTCAACAAAAAATTATTTATTTTATTAGTCGGATTTTTTCTTTGAAAATTAATTCTGGTTAAAGTCCTCCTATAAATTATTTATTATATTATAAATATAACAATTAGTTAGTATATATTAATTTTAAAATTTAAAATATTTAATAAAGTATATTAAATTCTTTATGATCTATACTGCTTATTCTGTTATTCACAACTTTGCTTACCTTATTTTTGACTTCACTTCATGCTTATAAATAACTAAAATTAATAAATTTAAAGGGACATTGTTGTTTGTACAATTGCAATTGAATTTCACACTTTTTTTTATACAAAAGTTCAGTTATAAATAACTGCCTTTTTCAATTCTTTAAAATGCATATGTCAGCTACGGTCAATCTTTGATTTTTTTTTTTTAATAGAGAAACTTTAACAATGTATTCTTTGACATTTATTATTGAGTGAACTAAATGTAAATGTCATTAACAGTTACTTAATAAAAATATATAAATACATTCTGAACATTTAATGTTCAACAAGTTAACTGAATAATTATAGACGTACCTAGTGGCCTCGGACATTTTACTTGTGGAGTTTCTTGTTGACCCCCTATCCTTCGGCGAAATTTTTTTTTCCGGTTCCTTTACCACATTCTTCCATCATAGTGAACTTGGATCCCACTTGGAAGCATAAATGACTTGAATAAATTTTGAATTAGATTATGGATTCTCTTGTTTAAGTTTTCTAAGAATGTATAAAAAAAGTGATTTATTTAGATATTTTATGTAAAAAAAAAAAAAAGAAGCAGAAGTTGTATTTTGTTTAAGTCATACTTATAACAAATTGTTTTTGTTTTAAATAAATATATGACTTGTTAATTAAGCACTTAATCAGTACGTGTTTCTCATGCAAGCATTCATGCATGTTACTAAGTTGTCTTTATAATCGAAAGAGGAAACCAAGTTAAATTATTTTCATGTAAGTTATAAGTTAGTTTCATAAACTATATATATTATACTAATGAACTTATTAAAATAAAACCGAAACAGAGTATAAATAAATACATTTTTATTTATTTATATAAATTCTCTTAATACAAATATTTGTATCATAAAATAACAGGTTGATCATTTCTCTGTTGTTATTGAGATTAGCTTGGGCAGTATCCAATCCTCCTTGTTGGTCTGGTCTTGTAATATCTTGCTGTTCATTGGAAGCCCCGTGATTGTTGTATCAACTCCTCCATCAGTGCTGAAAATTACAAGGCAGAAAATCTTTGTCATAATTCATAAATAAAATGAGTGACAAGAGATAGCAGGAAAAACTACATAAGTTTGAGAAGGAAAATTCATTTAATCCAAGACCGAGGAGCAGAATTTGACCAATTTAAAAAACAACATTACAAGAAAAGAAAGAAAATAGGCCATATATATATATATATATATATATATATATATTTATATATACCTTGAAGAAGGTGGGTACACACAACGTCCAAAGCCTAAACACATGAAAAGAAAGCAGAAAGAAACAAGATATGGTTAATCAATGATTTTCACACACATAAATAAGAGATCAGAAAAGAGAAGATATGTACATACTGGGATCAGAAACGGCAATGGTGGCTGCACCACCAAAGTTACATGCACCAGGGTTTTTGCCATTTCTCTGATAGAAACTGTCAAAGGCATAAGAAGCATGGTTTTGAATGGTGTTCGGATTGAAGCAAGTGCCACCGGGTTGAATTGCCCCGCAGTCAGCTCCATGTGAGCATGCAAAGTCTAACCCTGACTTCAGTGCTCCGTAGCCAGCGTTGCTCCTTGCCACGCACCAAGTGTTTGCTTCCACAATATTCATCATCATGCTCCCTACTACTATTAACACTAGAGAAACCACTTTTGCTGTTGATGATGCTGCTTCTGCCATTGAACAAATTACTCTTATTAATTTGCTTATTGGTATAAAGAACAAGTGTTCTGCACAGAATAATTTATAGTGGCTGTGGACACTGGTCCAAGTCAATCACCCATAAATATGCATATTATTTTAATTAGAGAAACGCTCCTAACATTAATCACTTTTCCTATTCTTATTTTTCTTGGTCATAGCCGTGTCAAAATTTTGTCTTCCAACATTTAATACGGTTACATATTTAAAAATTTAAATTCCAAGACCAATGAGTTATGTTTGAACAATCCACTCAATTGATGTATGGGTTTGATGGTACTAATACTCCTCTTATAATAATAATAATTATGTTTTGTCAGATATTTAAAAAATCATTTCTGGTGTTTTATATAAAAAATAATTAATTAGTTCATTAAAATTAGTAAAATAATTAAATTAGTTGATCTTAGTTGATTTTAATTAATACTTACAAATTTACATTTTATTTTAGAATTTTTCATTAATTTAATGATTTAAGTAATCGTTATATTTAATGATGTTGCTTATAATTTAAAAGTTATTTTTTTCAATAAATACGACGTTTTATTTTTAATAAATCAATTAACGCATTTATTCACTTAAAATAAAGAATGGGTGAATTTTATATCAATAAATTTTACAATAAAGAATGGGTGCATTTATTTCACTAGCATTTCTTATATGTAAGTTCCGTTATAAATGCCCTTCTTAATTCTTTATAACCGTTTGGTTTGCAATGTCAAATGGTAACCTTGCTTTTTCGTGAATATATTAAGAATATAACTAGTATTTTAATACTTATACTCTTAAATAAATTTTATATAATTAAAACTTAAAAAATTAAAATTTTCCAAATAACAAAAATACATTAAAAAATTCTCATGCTCAACCATAATTATTGTATCACATCTAAGAACATCTTTAGTACAAGATCTTTAGTAAGGATTTCAAGTTTAATATCTAATTTTTACTATATCTCCTAATAATAGAGGTGAACAAATCTCTAATATAAAGAATGAGTTCTTGTAAAAAAATCTTTAATATATGCATAATGTTAAAAAAATAATAATTTTTTTCCCTCTCCTTCAAGATCTCAAAGTGAGATCAATTTATTACTAAAGAAAAAAAATGCAAAAAACAATGAGAAATCTTCAATTCTAAATGACACTATAAGATCTATCAAAAAGTGATATAAGATTTTAATTTAAAATTTACCACTAAAAATACTCTAAAACACCTCAAGATTTTAATTTAAAATTTACTACTAAAAATGCTTTAAACAGCTCAGACATTTTACTCGGCCTCTCTTTTACCTCCTCCCGCTGCCTTTTCTCAATTTGCATTTCCTATTTCCAGCTTGAGTTTCATAAAATAAATGAACTTTAGATATATTCGTTTTATTTATCTCAATTAAATGAGCACCGACTTTTTTTATGTTCAGTCCAGACGTCCAGTTACTCTACCAAATATTTAAGCCATTCATGTCCTTTTTTTTTTATAAAAAAAAATAATTATTATGTTATCTCTATATGATCTATACAATATTTATGTTTTAGTCTCAATATTTAAAAACAACTCGTTAAATACAATGTAACATCGTTAACAGTGTGACAATGTAGTGTTGACATACATGTTTGTGTTTTATGTTTTAGTTTCTGAACTATTTTTATGTTTAATTTATCTCTATTTGCACAATTTTTATGTTTTAATTCCTATATGATCTCTTCTTGCTCCTCCTACTTCCCTTCCCCTCTATTTCCTTTTTTATTTCCCTTAACATTTCCTTTTATATATTTTGCGGTTTTTATTTCTTTTAAATACTTTTATTGTTTTACATCAACTAATTTGTTGACTCTAAATCAGAGTCTCAAGGATGTAGAGTTCAAATGCACTTTTGGGATAAGACGAGGTAACCAAGCGTAGCAATTTGTTCGAACATTCCTTACAATAATAGTGACTTGCTACATTAGTTTAATCTTGTTGCGTCAAACACTTAAAAACATGTAGGTTGCCAGTTAATTTGTTTTCTAGATCACATATTAGCATAAGGAAAATGCATGCTCATTGACATGAAATGATGAATGAAATGCTTGGTTTGTAGGTTGGTTTCTATGGACAAAAATGTAAGGTGAAGGCATAGGGACTAAAACCTAAAAATAATGTATTGTGTAGGTGTAGGGATTAAAACATAAAAATTAGCTAGTAGAGTAAGTATAAGGACTAAAACGTATCGTGCAAACACCTTAAAGTCAATGTCGTATTAATGTTTTAGACAACATGATGCAACATATGATGTTGTTAACGACATTAAATTGTATTTAACAATAACAACTATAAAGTAAATTTTTTGTTTATACATGAACTTAAATGAGTAATTTTCAAGTGTAAAAAGTAAAACGTAAAAATTGTGTAAATATAAAGACTATGTAATTAAATCTAAAAAAATGCTCAACATGACATCGTGTCAACTAAATATTATTTTATTAAATTTTTAGTGATTGTTTTCATTTAGTGATATTTTTTTAAATTGTTTTAATATATATAGATTCATATGATATATTACATTTATTAAATCTAATAAGTACATTATATTTAGTAAATATAAAATTTAATACTATTATTAATGTTAGTTATTAATAAAATATATTTAATAAATACAATAATTATTACTATAAAAGAAAAAAATCAGTTTTAAAAAAGTTTTATTAGGTAATTTTTAAGTAAAATAAAAAATAATTAATACTTTAATATATATATATATATGAAAAATCATATATTTAATGAACATTTATTATATCATTAAATGTAATAATTTTTTATAACAATGCTTTTAATGTTTAATATATATAATATTTAATAATATTGTAATCAATACACTGTAAGAAAAAATCTATTTATTTATATGTCTATTTAATTATACATTAATAACATTTAATATTATATTAATGTTTATTTTCAAGTTGATTTTACTTTTATATATAAATATAAATAAAGGTAGTATGCTGTCAATAATAAAAACTAAAAAGGGTAGTTTGTAGAAAATAATTCTATTTGATTTGAGTATAACTATTATGAGTTATAACTTATAAGAATTATCTAAGTATTTAACAAGCTATATATTTAGTATCTGAACTTGATATCACTCATTAAATTGAAAAATTCTCCACTAACCAATCCATGCATTTAATAGTTGACTTAAAGCATTTGCATTAATTGGAAGGATTTTATTGCTACATTTAAACAAAATCTGATTTTATCCCAAAGTAGGCGCTCAAAGTTAGTGAATTGCCATCTACAGGCTTTCTTAATGTAAATCCTTGATCACATCACTGCTTATAAAAGCAAAAGTACAGAAACAAAAAATATAAAAGTAGAAGTTCTTGACTAATCTTGGCGAAAACTATGGCTATAATTGTTTGTCTTCGATATGCCTTTCTTCTCATCCTCCCCATGGCTTCTGCGATCCAAATTGTTTCGGTGAGTTTCTCTGCGCTTTCCTGCGTCATATATGTATAATTATATATTTCTTGCCCCTTATGATTAACTTTTCTTTTTCCATTGCATATAATCATCTTTATTATATATATATATATATATATATGTATATATATATATATATACACGTACGTATAAAAATTTAATTATCAATTTCATGCTCAAATTATTTTAAATAGTTATATTTAGTTCTCAAATTTTAAAAATATTCAATTTAGTCTTTAGATTCTTAAAAATGAATGGTTCCAAATTTTTAAAATTAATCAATTTGAGTCTCAAATTTTTAAAAATAAATCAATTTGATTTTTAAATTTTAAAGAACTTGAGAATCAAATTGAATAATTTAAAATAATTTAAAATCTAAATTAGTTTATTTTTAAAAATTTGGGATCAAATTATTTTATTTTTAAAATTTGATAATCAAATTAAATTATTTAAAATAATTTGGAAATCAAATTGATAATTAAATTACATATAAATGTTGACGCATGAGAGTTATAAAATTAATTTGATAGTAAAAAGAAAGAAAAAGAAAAAATCATGGATTTTATTCTCTGACTAACAATTAACAACATTATAAAAGATGTTGACCCCTGGATTCATCATTTTGATGTCTATGTAATCCTTTTGTCTTTTGACTATTTTTTTAAAATCCACAGGCTGGTGGGGAAGGATCACTCCCTCTCGAAGGTACTAGTTAAAAATTACTTCTTTAAATTTAAACATTTTTATAGCTAGCTTAACTGGATGAAAAAAAAAGAAGAGGAAATTAAAAGATTAATATGTAATCTGGTTGAGGTGATCATGACTGAAATCTTGATTACATTGTGCAGAATGCGGAAATGCATGTGAGTATCGTTGCTCAGAGACTCATCACAGGAAGCCATGTCTGTTCTTCTGCAACAAGTGCTGTAAGACATGTTTGTGTGTCCCATCAGGAACCTATGGTCACAAGGAAGAATGTGCATGCTATGACAATTGGAAAACCAAGGAAGGAAAACCCAAGTGCCCTTAATTTGAGATCCTTCATATTTACATGTTTATCATTTATCAACTCAATTGCACGATTGATGTATTTCTCTGTTTTCTACTTTTCTATATCTAATAAGAATTTACTGAGGCCTTAATGGCCTCATGATGAGTTACTATATTATTGTGACTCTTCATATTGAAAAAAAAAGGTATTATATCTCAAAATGTAAATTAAGGTTAATATGCATTATCAACCAACGATAATTAAAAGGGTCTTGTTGCGACGAATATGTTGCTGTGTTCTGGAGGGTCCGTTTATGTTTAAATATATATAGACACACACACACTCAAATGCTGTGAATATTTATGGGCTAAGAAACCGCAAAACTCAATTGTATCTTCTTACTGACCATTAAAGTTGTAATGTTTATAAATAGGAGAATGCTAACAAATGTTCAAAGCTACTAATAGTCCATTTCAAGATGGCAAAAAGAAAAAGGAGTAAACATTGGCAACCTTATAGCATTGTATTCTAGTTGCTCTATAAATTGCTTTTACAAGAAAAAGAAGGAGTAAACCCATCGAGAGACTCAATCAATGATGCCATTGGCAATTGGTGAAGCTGAAATAGAAAGACTACATAATCAAGAGTAGCATTGCTTTTACAAGAAAAAGGAGTAAACCCATTGAGAGGCTCAATCATTGATGCAAACTAGAACTCGTGATTGCCCTCTCAAACCAAAGCAAACATAGAGCGAAAGCAAAACTAAATAAACAAATTAAAGAGAAGCACAAAGTTTTGAAGAGAATCCAGAAGAAAATTTTCAAACTCAGCCTAATGTTTTTCTACAGAATTAAATCTCTTGCGTAATCAATTGATGCAGTAGCTTCATCAGGCACCAATATCTTAATCCTGAAAAGAGCACGCCCCAAACAAATAACTGAGTAACATTTTGATTTCTATTCAACAACTGAACAACATTTTGTCGCTAGTTATTAGTAACAAGGAAAAAAGTGCTTGCAACTGGACTACCTCTTGCAGCTAACACTTACCAAGAAACTTCACATGGACATTTTTGTTGGAGTAACATACATAATATGAATGTATAATTGTTGACCCCTAGTTGCATCATTAATTTTAACGTCTATTTAATTCAATTGTCTTTGTTTTTTTTTTTTTTTAAGAAAAAAATAATCCACAGGCTGGTGGGGAGGGATCACTTCGTCCCGAAGGTACTTGTTCAAAACTTAATTATTTAAATTTAAACTTTTTATAGATGAAAAGAACGAGGAAAAAGATTAATGTATTGATGTTGGTCACAACTAAAATCTTGATGACATCATTAATTGTGCAGAATGTGGAAATGCATGTGCCTATCGTTGCTCAGTGACTCAACACAAGTGTTGTAATAAGTGTTGTAATACATGTTTCTGTGTCCCATCAGGAACCTATGGTCACAAGGAGGCATATCCATGCTATAACAATTGGAAAACCAAGGAAGGAAATCCCAAGTGCCCTTAATTTAAGATCCTTCATATTTACATGCTTATCAATTTTATTTCATTCATGTATTTCTCTGTTTTCTACATCTAATTAGATTTTACGTACTGTGGCCTTCTTGATTGCCTCATGATGAATTACTATTACACAATATATTAATGTGACTCTTCGACCCAACCTACAACATCACCTCCTCCTGCGGCTTCAAACCTCGTGGATCTCCTGAGGTTTCCATTTTCATCTCACATTTATAATATAAAATTTTCTTATCAATTTTCAAATAAAATATTCATATATATTTATTTTAAGAAATAACTAATTTTAAATATTTTAACACAGATTATAAATAAATTATTTGATGTCACGGTATATTCCTCAGCGGTTGGAGGAAGTCGTCATCGACGTAAAACACGAACATTTTAAAATTAAAAAGTCTTCGTGGAGACCAAGGAAAGACTCTAGATTTAAAATTATGATGATTAAAAATCAATGAGAGATTAATGTGTCTTTTTAAAATATATTAAATAAAAAATAAAAAAATCAAATTTGCAAAATGGTCTTTAGACTTTCTTTGTAAAAAAATATAAAATTAAACTTAATTATTTGATATGATAAAATAAATAAGATAACATTATATGATAAATAATACATAATACATACTAGTATGACTTTGTTTTAAAGTCACAATGAAGTAACAACCACATCAAGAACTACTTAATAATTTTTTCTTTGTGTATATATATACAAATGGTGTGTATAGTTATAGCTAACAAATTATAAAATGTAAATGGAAAAATTAAATCTGAATCGTATATTCATACATAAAAATCCAAAATTTAACGTAAAAAATGTCATAATTTTTTAAGTGATCATATGATATTAAATTTTAATTATTTATGTTTAATTATATAATTAAACTTTAATTTTTTCACTACTTTCATATAACATATCTTCTTCTCATAATATGTTCTCATTGTATATATAATTCAAACTTAAAATCATTTATTTATCAGTTTGATTGAGTTTTGATATATCAGTTCTTATAAAGTTCCTTCTTATGACAACCATGCAAACTTTCCCATCACAAGAAATTAAGGACAGATTTTTTGGGCATTGCTTCTCTCAACACTATGCCAGTATACCATCACCTCCTTCAACGCCCTAATTGGCAAGTTCCCTTCTAACATCAAATTTAACCAACAGCACCTTTTGGATATATAGAGGGTAAGGTGATGGTGATTCAAATCTTGATTTGTGCACTCTATATGCTTTAATAATGATAGACGTGAGAGGCGAGAACGTTTTATTGATCCAAATCGATCTGGACAGTTTGGATTGAGTTATTTATACAGTATTGTAAAAACCGGTTCGATCATTGAACCGGTCGAGGTAGTGGGTCAGTAATTCAGTGGTCCAACCGGTGAGTCAATAATTAAACTGGTTTGAACCGGTATATATTAAAAATTTAAAATTATATATGTATCTATTATATATAAGTATATAACTAACATTATTTGAGTAAAAAAAGTTTATTTATACTCCAAAATCTAAAATAACTATTGATAATAATCCAAAAATTTAAAAAAAAAATCCAAAAAAACACATCCAATAAAAAAACCCGGACCTGTCCGACCAACCATTTTTGGCCGATTTTGACCGAGTCAACTGCATGACCAGTTTAATGACAAAACCAGACTGGTTATGGGACCGGTTCCCGGTTCAACCGGTCGGACCGACCTATTCGATCCGGTTTCAATAACACTACATTTATGTATTTGAGTCAAAATCGAACCGAATTGATCAAAAACATTCATATACGCGTTGGGTTACAGGTTTAGATCTATAGATCCTATCAAAACCGAACTGAACCGATCAAAATTGTTCAAAAATTTTGGAGTTGTTCGTTTTGATTTTAAATATCGTTAATATTGGACTTCAAGTGTTGGAACTGTAAATGTTTATAATATTAACAAATCATATTTTGTTAATTTGTTTCAACAAATATGATTGCACCAAAGTTTATTGTAAGAAATTAGTTTGTAGGAAATAGTCCTTTTCATCTCTGAGTGTGTAGAGCACTGACAAATTCATCCTCATAAAATGGAAATTCAAATTTTAGTCCCGAAAGTAAAAAAGTGTGACAAATTCATTCATCTGCTATCGTTAATGAAAAAATCTACGTGACACAACAGAACGAAAATTTCACAAAAATGATTATCAACATAGTTGCTGAATAGATTAAACCAAAATGTTAGTAAGTTTCCATTGGATCAAAATATAAATATGTTATGATACTATTTATTTAATTAAGTAAACAAGCTTGATCAAAATATTTAACAAGTGAAACTCAAATAATTCATAAATAATTTAACTCATTTTCACCAAAAAAATCTCACATCTTCAAACATCAATCACAAGTAACAACAATGTTTCTACATGGACTTTGCTCTGTTGTTATTTTGCAGACTTCTTTTATCATCATTTTCAAGTTTCCAACTTTCACTTAGAATAATTATTATCAAAGTTAATAAATTTACTATATATATTTGTAATTAAATAAAAGTGTAAAAATATTTTAAGTTTCATGTCTTTTTTTATATATAAAAAAACTACTATAAAAAGTAAGTTTAACCCAAGAAGATCCATTTCCAATTTATATTTATTCACCAGCTCTTAAAATAAAATTCTTATTAGAATTCTGTTAATCCTAATTTATAGACTAATACTTTTTATTAAAGATAAGATAAATAGTGGTTATAATGTTTTTAGGCTCTAAAGGACTTTTATTCCATAAAAAATAATATAAAATCCTAAATTCGGCATCGGTATTTGTTTCCCCCTCGCTCAGTTATCGTTATTTCTTTCTCATTTTGAACGATGATAGATAATACATTTATATTTATATCAGTCATTGCCGTAATCATCTGATTTCAATTAAACACCCCACCAACCTTCTTTTCATGATCATCTAATCTCCATGACATCCGTCCCCGACCTAACACCTTCTATTCTGCTGCCCTTTTTCATAGTATAAAACATTTCACTGATTCCGTCGTTTGATTTCTCTGGAAAGTTCTTTATTTGTGTTTAGTACTCGTTACTACTATGGTCAGAATTACTCGGTAGAGTAAAATTAATATTTCTATTTGTATTTTTGAATGCATATTGAATGGAAACTCTTTAAAATATTTCACTTTACGAAATGTAATCGGTTTTTTTTTTCTTACTGCTGACTGTCTAAACGATTAACAATGTTACAAATTAAATAAATTGGCTAATCAAAATTAAACTCCTTTCACAATTTAATTATTTATTAATTATTACATAACAGTATTTTTATTATATATATTCATACTTAAATACATTTACGGTACTTCAACCGATTTAGCCAGCGCGCCACTCGCACTTTAACCAATGAAACTAGCTTAACACTCAACCAAATGGATTGTTGAACCCAATTCAATAAAACTAGTTTAATGCCACCATTGCATATGATTATTGTATCCTCCGAGTCTGATTATATTTTGATCCTTACACTCTTAAGCCTCTATGAATCATATATTTGAAACTAAGGGATTGTATATTCTTTAGATCGGTTCATATTTCAATCCTTATACTCTTAATCTTTACACATCTTGTACTTGAAGTTGAGGGTTGTGTATTCTTCGGATCAAATCATATTTTGATCCTTGCATATTGGATCCTATTAATCGAGTCTTAACCCGTTCATTACCTACAATATTAGTACCAATTGAGTCGTCCCAGTAAATGTGGAGTTAAAGAAAATATTCTCATGCGATAAGAAAGTTTGGTCCAATGAAAGGCCATTTAGGATAAACATAATTATGCACCTACATTATTGGGATATGACAGAATATTTTGATATGTCATAATGTTTGACCCACAAATATTGGGGGATTTTCTACCTTAAACAATAGGTTAAATAATATATTTTACTAAGTATTTTGGATTAGCTCATCTCTTTTATGAGAAAATCTTTTGTGGAACGATTAGCAACACTATCACCAGTTTTGTGATTAATGTGACGAAGCCACCACCCACGTTACTCAAAACTACTCCTTAATCAGCAATCACCGCCTAATTACCCCCACCGACATTGTTGCCGCGCCATAGTTAATTACCATATCACTCTACCAACTTGAGTATGAAGAACATCTGAACACATAATTTTGTATAAATAAATATTTTTTAGTGTAATTCAATGTTAATTTAGTTATATCGGCCAGCAAACGATATGGTGCAACTTTAATTTATTATTACTACTACTATTTTTGTTTATCATATTTTATCTTATCATGTAGGAGTGTATTCTATTTTTTTGGTACTTTTTTATTTAAAGTTGGAATTGAACCCCATCAAATTTGAATTTATTAGAAGAAACTAATCTTCACAAAAATAATAAATCTATTTTAAATTTCCGTAAAGAGAATAATGACAAATTATTTTTTTATATGGTGGAAAATCAAAATATTATTACTTTCTTAATATAAAATGATATCGATATCAATAATAAAACAAATATTAATCATACTAAAAAAATTAAACTGTAAAAATAATATACAAAGAGAGCTTAATTTTGATAAATAAAATTGCACTCTGAATAAATTAAAATTTAATCTAGATATAACTCTTAAATTAATTAAAATCAATAATCTTGCTATATTTATTTGGTAAAAACCACACATATTTTCACAAAATTTTTTTTGCTTAAGTTGAATATACAATCACGAAAAATAAAAATTTTACTTTAAATATTTAATGTAGTTATATGTTCATGATTCAAATTCAAAACTACTAATAAACTTAAAATAATTTTATATCAATTGATTGACATGTTTTGTGATATATAATTTAGAAGAAAAAAATTAGAGAAAAATGTTGGATATTCATCGTGTAAACTAATTTACACATAAGTGAACAGGCATTTGATATGTACAGACAAATCATCTTCGAAAAAATTATCTTCATTTTGGAACATATACCCACTAATACTAAATATTTCGTATTTCAATTCGGATAAATTATAATGACATACAATTTAAAAAATTATAGATTTAGAAATGAAAAATAATAAAATGATAAAGAGAATATGCATAATGTATTGAATACTAGCCTAATATTATAATCATAATTAAGTTCCTTTAGTCAAAAACATTCTTGCACTGGTGATGGTGACGAGGAATAACTTCAGTTAGACTCGAAAGAATATTGAGAATTTGAGATGCTTTAGTTGCATATTAATTTGGTCTCAGCTTCTAACGCAGACCTTTACTCCTTTCACGAATTTATTGAGTTTAAATTTATTTATTGTTTAATATTTATTCTATTTTGAGTCTAATGCTGCATTGTTGCTTTCTTATTTAATACGAGTATTTACTAAGTTTCAATGCTCCAAATTTTAAGGTACAGTAACATTTTGTATATTTTCTTATTATTCATTAAATACTTTTCTTTAACATAAATGATTAGCTTTTACGTCGAAATATTTAAAGGATCAAAATATTTTCACCAATATCTCAATTAATTAAGACCTATAAAAAAACAAGAAATGCTTCAGATTTAGTAATTCCTACAAACTAAAAAATAAATGTTGAAAGAGCCATTCAACTCAGATTGAAATTTATTTATTTTTATTTTAAAAAATCACTTTTAATTATAGAAAATCTGTAAAAAATATTGCAACTGTTTAATTTTTAACTAGGTTTGAATTCCTTTATTAATAATCTTAGTTATATGGGTGTTAGTACAAAGTGCAAACTTAGAAAGAAAAGACTTTTTCCAAGATTCTGGATATATTATAAAGTATATGATATATAAAATCGACTTTGTTAAAATTTTATATGGTAAATCATTTTCTATAAAAAAAAATGCTCCCGCTCGTCTCATTTATTTGAACCAATTATCTAATTTATTAGAATTAAATAAGTGATTAATTTAGTTTATAACAATAAATATATCTTAATTTTTTTTCAAAACTACAATTTTCACCTCTCTCTTGTGGTGGTTTGACATTACAACTTTTATTTTAATTAGAAATATTTTAATCTTAAAATAATTAATTGAAGAGATATTGTAAATTAGGTCATATAAAACGAACCAAACATCACTTCTAATTTGAGTAATTAAGTCTATTAATTATTTTTTTAACTTAAAAATACTTAAATTTTTTTCTTTTCAAAATTTTGGTAAATAAAGTTAAATAATTTATTTGAAACTCTTTTTTATATTCAAAATTTTAACTAAAATATGAAAAAAATACCCAAAATTCAAAAAGCCCAATTTTCTTCGTTTTCAAATCTTATTAAGTCATTCTTATTTTATCATTTTTAAAAATTCATGACTTCTAAACTTTTGAAATTATTTTTATCAAAATTACCATAAATTTTCAATATTTGGATAGAAAATAATATTTTTAAAAATAATTAAAAAATTGGTAAGAGGACCATATGTGTTTAATTTAAAGAAAAAACGAGTTTTACTTTAAAAAAAATTCTAAAAAATAAAATTACTTCTACTTAAAATTAAAGAGACTAAAATATGAATGGATAAGTAGTTGTCTGCTTGTTTTTTTACCAGTTATTATTATTTACTATGACTATTACCACAAAAGCTATAGAAAAAAAGTATAACAAATAAGTTTTTTTGCATTAATTAAATGAATTAAAAGAGGATAAATATACAATTAAAAAAAAAGGTGCAAACAAATGTGGTTATGAACGTGCAATAAGGTTCAAAACTGGCAAGCAAGCAAAGCAAAGCACTAGAAACTAGGAACAGAGAAGAACTCAGTTGGCAAACTATTTTTCTCTCTCCTTTCTTTGTGCAACTCCAAAATGCGTTCCATAGGGGCAAAAAATCTAGCACTCTCCTCAGCCTTGTTGCTCCTTTTGGTCGATTTTGCAACTTCAGACATCAACCAAGACAAAGCAGAATGTACCGACAAACTTCTTGGTCTAGCAGGTTGTCTTCCCTATGTTGGTGGTGAAGCCAAAGTCCCCACCATGGATTGTTGCTCTGGTATCAAAGAGGTTATTGACAAGAGCAAGAGGTGCCTCTGCATCCTCATCAAGGATCGTGATGACCCTACTCTTGGCCTCAAGATCAACGTCACCCTTGCTCTAAATTTACCAGATGCTTGTAAAACACCCATCAATATAACTCAGTGTGTCGGTAAGTGTGTAACTATACAGTGTGTGTTTGGATACGGCATAAAATCGATTTTGGGGGCCAAAAACAGTGGTGTGACGGTGAATTTTGAGAAACAACTATGTGTTAGATATTTTTCACGGTGCCGCCACTCCAAACACGCACATAATCTATTTATGACACTTATTTTGTTACCTTTATGTTCTGCCGGTACCCAATTTTGATGTTTTATATGTTGTTTTCAGATCTTTTGCATTTGGCGCCTAACTCTCCGCAAGCTAAGGTGTTTGAGGGGTTTGAAAAAGCCTTGACCAACAAAACTAGTCCCTCCTCAGTCCCTAGTGGTAATTGTTGATTAATTTTTATTATACGTAATTCCACTTTTTATTCATTCCTTTAACTATCATGGAATTTGTTGTCCGCATCAAGGTTTAAATCATGATTTGTGGCTGTGGTTTTGGCTCATTAAAAATACCAATAGGTTGAATGGGTGTGAGTAATTGTGAACTCACTGATATTGGTATTTTTAATTCTGTTAATTGGGTCTCGGAATGAATTATAGAATCTAATTTACACGATTGAAAATACGAGGAAATTAATTATAGAATTGTGATAGTTAAGAGACCAAAATATAATTGTACTCTCTGATTTTGAATTGACTGCAGCTAATAACGCGACTGCAAAGGGAAGAAGCACAAGCGCGAACAACAGCGGTGGTGGGTGGGGAAAGAGGTGGTTGGCGACAGAGGTGCTTTGTGGGATTTTACCGTTTGTTTTCATTTCCCATTTGTTCCTCTTCGTAGTTTGAACCGAGATCAAGAGTAGTAGGATGTGTTGGTGGTTGTGTCTATTTATTTCTCGGATTCATTACGTGTTCTGCATGTAAGTATATGTTATGCTATTTGTGATTTATTTTTACTAGGTTGTACTGTCTTTTTCCTTTAGTTATTTTTGCCTCAGTGTGTGCCCATCCTCTGTTGTCTGCGTGATTAATAATCCAACTAATTGAAACCATTGAAGAGGACCCGTTACTTGACCTCAACAATGTGTATGCTTTAAATATCATTGTGCTAGGACCTTCTATTTACACTTGGTATTACGTAATTGGTTGGATCGATGTTGACATCTTTTCTAAGTGTTCATTTATTTAATGGTACCAAAATGAGACATTTATTACGGGTTTATAGCAAATGTAATCAACTGAACTATTGATTGACATAAAAACAACTTAAAATATCTTCGTGAGTGTTTAAATGACATGTTTAAAATTAAGTAATATTACTTAACTAAATTTTTTAGGGTAAATAATCATTTTCATCTTCGAATGTGTAGAATGTTGATAGATTCGTCTCTGAAATATGAAAATTTAAATTTTAGTCTCTGAAAATGTAAAAAGTGTGACAAATTCATCACTATGTTAACTTCTGTCTATTATCATTAATAAAAGAGCCTACATAGCACAGATGGACGAAAATGTCACAAAAATAATTATCAACATGGTTTCTAAATAGATTTTGGATGAAAATATCAGTAAGTTACTATTGGACGAAAATGTCAGTAATTTTTTATTGAACCGAAATGTCAGACTTACTATTGAACCAAAATGTTAGTAATTTTTCATTGGACTAAAATATCAATAACTTTTTTTGGACCAAAATATTAATAAATTTCCATTAGACCAAAATGTCATTAAGTAATCATTTGACCAAAATGTTAGTAATTTTCACTTGAATCAAAATGTCAGTAATTTTTTGTTCAATTTTTCATATGCCAAATTTTGTTTCATTTAAGAGTAAAATATAATTTAAGGATAAATTTTTCCTCCTTTTTTTATCGTTGCAAGCATAATAATAACATTACAATAATCACTTAAAAAATAAAAAATCAAACATAAGTTAAAAGAAAACATAATGATAATCATAATAATTTGTCACAATAGTGTATGAATGTTTATTTTAGATATATTATATTGTAACAGACAAATTATGATTGTTAATCAATATTATGATTATTATTATGTTTCTTTTAATATATGTTGGTTTTACTATTTTTTTAAGTGATTATTGTAATGTTATTATTATGCTCGCAATGATAAAAAAAAGGCGGAAAGATTTATCCTGAAATTATATTTCATCCTTAAATGAAACAAAATTTAGGGTCTCACAAATTAGTGCAATAGAAACGTACTGACATTTTGGTTCAACAAAAATTACTCACATTTGATCCAATGAAAAATTACTGACATTTGGGTCAAATGGTTACTGATAATTGCTAAGCATAGTAAAACTACATATAAATTACTTAGCAATTATCTCTTCTTTCCCTATTTTTAATGCTTCTTTTTGTAATTAAAATATAGGAATTAGCTTTCTTTGAGCTTTTATGCAGTAGATGCTAAGTTTAGTTGATTCATGAGGTGTTGGTTGTGTTTTATAGAAATTTCACAACAAGGAACTAAAAGGTGAATTAAGGGTCTGAAGCTGCTCGCCCAGCGCACCAGGTGCCCGCTCAACCCAACGCTCGCTCAGCGCGCCAGATGCGCTTAACACGTGGTAACTTATCCAACTAGACAATGGAGACGCGCTCAGCGTGACCTTTCCGCACCCAGCGCAGACCACGACTCTGGGCCACTTTAAAAGAGAAATTAGGGCACGAAACAAGGGTTCTCACTTTTTAGGTTCTTCAATGGAAACCTTGGGAGGCTGAGGAAGAGCTTGGGCACGAGAGAAGGGAGAGATCCCACTCATTTGGGATCTCTTCATCCATTTCGTTCCTTCCCCTTCCATTCTTCTTGCTCATGGAAATAAGAGGCTAACCCATCCATTGTTGGGGTTCCAACAACTAAACTCTCTTGATGTAATGATTATAACTATCTATTTAATGTTATTTTCGTATCATTGTTGTTTTTCTAAGCTTTATTCATGTGTGTGGTTTGATCTCCCAAATACATGATTTGTTATAGGATTTTAATACATTGGAAAATGGTTATCTCCTTAGAACTGAGAAATGCTTCTAAACGATATCATGTCTAAGGATGGAGTGGTGTTGTTTAGCCTAGGTTACGAATCACCTTTACTCTTAATGCAAATTATTTGATGTAGCTAGTTAAGGGATTAGGAGTGAAATGTGCCTAAGGAATCAAGGTTAAAATACATTAGTAGAGGAGGGTGAGTGAATTTAATCGTTGAATAGAGAAATATCTTTAATATTGCATCAAAGGTAGTTTTGATATGTTGAGTCCCAACACGTCACAAACTCCGCATCAACCGACATTTCACCCCCAAGTGTTTGTCTTCTATCTCTTTCTCGTGTCCTGGTCAACTACCTTTACTTATTCTGCACTTTACATTTCCGCATTAGATTAAAAAATATCAAATTCAATTCTTGTTTGCTTAATATTAGAAATATATTAACTTTGAGTATAAGCAAAGTCCCTGTGGAATTCGACACTCGAATTTACCGTTTTATTATTACTTGGACAATTCGGTGCACTTGTCGATCGTGAACAGTTACTTAATGACATTTTGCTCCAATAAAAGTGTACTAGCATTTTGGTTCCAAAAAAAATTATTGACATTTTAGTCCAAAGGAAAATTAATGACATTTTGATCCAATTGTAACTTACTGACATATTGATCCAATAGAAAATTACTGACATTTTCGTCCAAAATATATTCAGCAACCATGTTGGTAATCATTTTTGTGACTTTTTATCCCTCTGTGTCATGTAGGCTCTTTCATTAACGGTAACCTATTGAAGTTAACGGAATGATGAATTTGTCACACTTTTTACACTTTTGGGGACTAAAATTTGAGTTTTCATCTTTTAGGGACAAATTTGTTAGCATTCTACACATTCAGTGATGAAAATGACTATTTATCTAATTTTTATTAGAGTCGATAATTTGATAGTGAATTGCTTATATTAATAATTATGGTCTAATTAATTATTACAAAATAATAATAATAATAATTTTTAATCCAAAATTTAATGTGGTTCAAATTAAATATTCACTCTAGTAATTATAGTATAGGAATAAAAATTTTAAATCTATATGAAATTGTAAGATTTATAAATTTAAGATAAACAATCCAAATAACTATTATATAATTTCCAAACAACCTATATAGTTTCAAAATTAAAACTCTCTAACATTACATATAAAATTTATATGAAATTAATCTCTACTTCTCCACCCAATCATTATCACATTTAATAAACTTACATATTACCATACATGCAATATTACGTCTTCCATATAGTTTTTTTAT
>PYAF01000205.1:4577736-4595846 GCA_007407185.1 Glycine tomentella | reverse complement strand
ATTTTCATTAATGATAATCTTACATATTGCTAGACATGCAACATTACATCTTCCATATATTACTTTATTTATCTTTATCAAAGATATTAAATTGCATCAATGTAATGAAGTGTGCTATGTCTATATAATAAATGTAATTTATTTTCATTAATGATAAACTTACATATTTCTAGACATGCAATATTATATCCTCCATATAGTTCTTTATTTTTTTAACAAAGACATTAAATTGATAAGATAATATTTTATTACATTTGTTTAAATTAATTCAAATTTAATTAGATAATATCTGATTAAATTTAAAATCCATTATCTGACATGACAAAAGCAGTCAGATGTCAATAAATAAATAGATGAATTATAAACTTACATAAGTGTGTATTATTTATAACCTACACCAAAGTAATGGCCTTACTAAAAAGAAACAAGCTTTTGCAACTTGGTGCATACAAGTTAAGACCAACTTACTGACAAGAAGGCCCACTGTACAAGACACAAAAAGGCTCAAGCTAGTTGATTTTTTTACACTCTTAAAATATCCCTCTTCGCTCTCTGTCACCCAAATTATATTACTGATTAAATATTAAACTTTTAAGAAAACACTCGGTAACACTGGTGAGGAGGTTATAGTGATTTCAATTATATTCAACGCGTTGTAAATCAGGAAAAGTAATCACCCTAGTACACAGAAAAAAGATCACGTGGAAAAAAATTGAGGATAGTAAGGTAACAGGGTAAATAAAGGCCAGCATGCCAATCGTTGTTTTAGCCAAGACCCGACTTAGGAATTCATTATTAAATAACCACGTTTAAATCTTACCAGCAACTGAAAGTTCAGCAACACACATGAAGTTGAAGTCTCAACTTAAATATGTACATAATATCATGTTCATAAAGGTCTCCCGAGGATATAATATAACACAACCAGACTCGGTTTTGCGAGTCTTGGACACTTTGACAGATATAAGCTAAGGCAGTAGAGGGACAGTGACAGGTTAAAACGTCATTCCATTATGAAATACAACAGCTAGTATGAAACTGGATCTACTCAGTGAGAAGCATGGGAATTTCATCGACCGGAGCAGGTAGCTGCAAATTTGCAAAAGTTTTATGCGTTTTAGTATTTCTCTGACTGCATTAGAAAAAATACCAAGCAAGGGAAAAAAGGTTGCAGATGATATTAATTTATAAGATAATATGGACAAACTTAACTAGTGTATGCCTCTAATTAGTGGAAAACTTGCAGTTTTGAGGATTTGTTTGTTCATTTACAAGGGCAACAGATGATTGCAAAGCTCATATTTACCATCCTACCCTTCCCATGCTCAGACAATATTGCATACACAAAAAACTCATTTTAGGTGATATGATCAAGAGCGTTTGTCAGCATGCCAAAAACTCAAGCTATTAGCATAGGTGCAATTCTTGGCATATAATATCCTGCATCAGACACAGACAATTCCCTATTTAAGCCATTAGATATGAACTACTACGTTGAACCCGATCCACAGATCCAATCAGTACACTACACTACACACCCTCGTGACCCTTTTGGGCATATCATAAGAGACGTTGAGGAGTCCAAATATTTCATGAGTTATTACATACTCACAATTGGCCATAAGTAGAGTGAACTCTATAACATTACTTCCACTTGGCGGCAAGGCGAGATCCTCCAACTTTAAAGTGCATTTAATACAAGCAGAAACGGCTTAAAACCAAGGAACTGGTGGGAAACTAGCCCTGATCCCAACAATTTTCTTTCTTTTTTTATTCATAAGGAATTGAACTCAAGTATTACTGAATTTACAATAACCCATGTACACTGTTTAAACGACTGAACTAGACTCCTTAGTAATCCTAACAATATTATTCAATGTTGTACTATTATCAATTAGGTCCGCTGCATCGTTTGAGTTCCTTGTATTACCGACAGGGCAATATATAGACTGTATTGAGTCAATTCCTTCAACTTTTCAAAAACTCTGTTTTAGTCGAGAACTAGAAATTAATTTCTGGAAATTCCCAGACTTATTCAAGTGGATGATCCCTTTAAACTCCTGAGCATGTGGATACGCATGTCATAAAACACATTTATAAACCCTGAATCTGATGACATAAATCACACCTCTCATGAAACTAATTAAAGAGCATCAAAGGTTTAACCATTTCAGTCAAAATTCAAAAAATAGAGACCTAAAAAAAATTTGTTGACTATTCCCCATACTTAGCTTCGATGTTTACTTAAGTATAAGTCTTTTCGAACCAGTTTCTGGATTAGAGCAATTAAACCTAATCTAGTGTTCCAAAAATAACAAAAAACGAGCGTCTAAACAAGAAATTAGGAAAAGAGTAAAAGAATCGCGAACCTGTATTGAACGTGGAAGGCGAGGGAAACACGAGAGGGATTTGCGGCAGGAACGAACGGTTTTGAACTGGTCAACGTCGAGTTTCTTGTTGATGATGCCGACCTGGAAGTAGATGCTGTCGGAGGGTGGCAAATCGACCCTGATCTCGTCGACGTTGAACCAGAGGAAGAGGCGCTGGACCTGAATGCCCTTGAGATTGGTGATGGAGCCGTAGCTGAGCTTGCCGGAGATCTTGCTCTCGTAGTAAACTAAGTAATCGAACTGTATGTAGCAGGGCTTCGGCAAAACGACGACGAATTGGCCATCCTCGTCGAGCGTGTAGTCGGTGACGGTGTCCGGTAACAGACCACTCGGGAGCCCGTACTTGGGGAGTATCTCGTACACGCTCTCCTTCGCCGCCGCCATGCTAACACACGCGCACCACAACAGAGTCGTGAAGATTGCTATGGCAACAAACGCGTGTGATGATGATCGGCTTGGGGGTGTTGTTGCCATGGCTGCAAACGTTAGAGAGAGAGAGAGAGAGAGAGGGTTGTAGAGACAACTTCCAGTGACCGCTTCTGTTACGATTTTCTCTCGCTCTGTGTCTGGTCTTTGTCTCCTTTCGTGAAGAGACTCGGTTTCAATTTTAAACACACCAACAACTACTTACATCCATTATTTCGAATAATTGTTTTTATTTTATCAAAAATTTAAAATTAAAAACTATTTTTTTACTCCCTCTGCTGAGGTATATAATCAAGATTTAAAAAAATTAATTAATACCAATAAATTTATCTCAAAATTATACCTTTTTTTAAAACTATCTTTTTTTATTAATTAGGAATATTTTGATCGTTCTAACCTAATTAAGACTCGATCATAATAAATTAGATAAAAATTATATTTTTAACTTAACTCGACCTAATTCATATAATATACTTAAATTTATTATTATATGTAAATTTATTATTAAATGCAAAGCACATCAATTTTTAACTCATGTAATTTATTAAATTAAGTTAAACAATTTATGATTTTTTAAGTTGTCATTTTTATTTTTATCTTGATTTTGTTTATATTTTCTTATGTTAATATGATACTTTATTTCTATCTAAAGTAAAATATCATAGTAGTATTGAAATAATTAATTCTATTAGTCAAATATGTTTACAATTTGATTTCATTTTAGTATATTTAATTATTATATACTTATAAAATTTTATACAAAAATAAATTATTGTTTTAAAATTATATTTTTTACAAAATAAAAAATATATATTTTAAAATATTTAGATCTGATTAACTTAATCTGGACCAATCAATTTATGATTAAGGTAGGGTTGGGTTTGATTTTTTGTTTACAAACCTAATTCATAAATATTTTATCGGAATTGAGTGATGGATTTGTCAAACCTGATCCAATCTAATATGTGAATATTTTATCATTAATATTTATGTCTCTCCTAATTGTTTATCAATACATTATCTTATTTTTTTAATGGGAGATATTTTTAGTTTAATAATAATTACTATAAAAATATTATAAATTAAATCTTATAAAAAGGAATAAAATTATTTTTTTTATAAATAGGAATGAAAGAAATAACCTCGGGTTTGGACCCACGTCGCTCACGTCACGATATACATGTCTTGAAATTTTGAGTCCATTTGAATCCAGGTTTCGCAAGTGGACTTACTTATATGCTTAACTTGAATCTTCAACATGTAATATATGAATGTGTTGTTTCGGTGATTTATAAAAAGAATTTGTGGAAATTGGTTATGCGTTAGTAAGTTTGTGTTTCAGGGGTTGATTTTTGGGCTTAAAGGCACTAAATCTAGATGCGTCGGTAATTTGACTGTGTTGTTTCGGTGATTTATAAAAAAATTATTCCGGAGCTTGCCAGGTATTTGCTAGTTTAATAAATCATATTTCATTAATATATAATAAACTTTATCTTCAAGAATTTTTTATAACATCCAAAATCCAAATTCGTGGGACGCGTGGCCGTACCAACAATGCTAAACTCAGCAGTCAGCAGACAGCAGCTTTCAAGTTTCAAATGTGACTTTTTGTTTTTGAATTTTGAGTATAATAAAGTTTTTTTTTTCCTGAATGAATATAATAAAGTTATATTTCCGCAAACAATAAATATTTTAAAAAAATAAAGTTTGTTAAAAGCGAGTTTAATTTATTTATTTAAGATAAAATAAGCCTAAAAAATTAATTCGTACTAAGAAGCACAAAACTTAGAAGATACATCTTTGAAGATATATTTAGTATTATTTACCTAATTATAATTAAAGTTTCACTTCATTGATTATGTTAATATTTAATATAAATCTTTATTACATGAATTACGAGAATGAAAATTTAATTTTAATTGAAAAATAACACAAAGCATGGAAGAAATTATTTATAAGTTTTATCATATTGTTAAATCTCATAAATTTATAATTTATAATAATCAAATTATCCGACAACTATCAAGTAAGTGAATCTGAATAAGATTATTTTAATTTAATCACTAATTTTAAATTTGAGTCACATATATGTAATTGTGCTAAATACTTAATAGACGTCCATATTAATTATATCTAATTTGAACATGATTATCTCCATTGAAAAATGTCAATGGTTTGGATAAAAAATAATTAATGTTGATATATATAACACTAAATTTTTTAATATATATTTATTACACATATCAAAATTTTTAATTGTTTAGTTTATTTAACTTCTTTATCTTTTCTTATTTCAGATTCTTATTTTATTAATTAGGGATATTATTTTCATTTTATCAATTAGGATAATTGTTAGTTATGATCCTATCAAATAGGATTCTCTTTTATTTTAATTTTATCAATTAATGAGTTATATATAATTAATTTAATTTGAATTTTATTTTGATTATTGAGTTATTTTTCGTGCTATTACTTTAATATTCTTAACATAATTTATTATGTAAACCTATATGTGTATTAAATATACATTAAAAAATTTAGTGTTATATGTATCAATATTAGTTGTTTTTAACATAATTGACTTATTAGTTCAGTTGGTTGGAGCATTGCTTAATAATTTGAAGGTCACAAGTTTAAGATCTACATGCACTATTATTTTAAATTATTTGAAAAAAATATATTTTAATTGCTCAATCTGTATTACTTAAAAAAAATGCATATGAATTGTCAAATCCATAAGATTCTTATGGATTTGACAATCTATAAAGTTCTTACGGATTTGATAATCCGTACGAAGGTTACGGAAAAAGAAGTTAAAAACACTATTGCATAATATTATTAAAGTTGGATATATAGATCATGGTCCTAGGCTTTTTTTTTTTTTATGTTTATTTTTATGAAGGCTTGTTGTTTAACTTACAACTTACTTGCGGAAACTCAACTTTGTGATGCTTATTGGCCCATTTAAATGCTTGCTTATTCAGGTTAACGCATTTAACCCATGAGTTGGTGGACTGGGCCAACCCATATAATATTTTCTTTTTGTTATTTTAGACTTTTAGCTCTTTTTTTAAAATATTTTTATTTAGGTTTGCAAACCAATGTGAAAATGATTTGAACCCTGACTTGCCTGTTCACCTCGCAAGCAAATCCTGCTTGGCCTATTTGCAAACTAACGCAGGCCATACCTATGCAAATTGCACACCAAACTTAGTCCCTCTAAATGTCACAAATAAATATAAGTATATTAAAAGGACAGTTTAATTAAAAATTAAAAATAACTTTATTTCACAATTTAAATTTTTTTTACTTGTATACAAAATATAGTTTATACATTTAAATATGTTTAGTCGTTATGATTTTTAATTGTAATATATTTAATATTATATATTCATAAATATTTGTTTATTTTAAATTTTAGTTATATAAAATAAACATTTATCATTTAAAACACAAATGCTAAATACTAATAGTAGAGATAAAAAGAGAGTATTGTTTTATGAATCACATTTATTTTTTAATAGAGACATGTTTGAGTCGAGTAAAATTATCATTATAAGTAATAAACTTTTTTTTTCTTCAAGTATTTAACACAATTATATGGTCAGAATTTGAATTTGAGACATATGTTTAAGGTTAAAATAATCTCGTACAAGTTAATATACTAGTTAATCATTTGAGATTATCAAAGAGTTTTTCTTTTTTCTCAGCATAAATATTGTGTATGAAGTATATCTTCCAACCGAACTTATGCGATATTGTCGTGATCCAATCCTTGACAGCGGCTGGTTTCTCTGACTCCGACAGAAGCCATGTTCCCACACACTCTAATCTTGTTCTCAACACTCCAAATCCTCTTCCATGGAGATGTCGTGTATACTATTTAATGGAATGCTCCTGCAATAATCGCAAGAAAATCAATTATAAATATATTTTCTTTTGTTACTTAATATTTTACACTTTTTCATTTATTCTTTTAGTAGAAAGGTAAAGATTAATCCCTTTTTTAATTATAGATATTAGGAAAGTGAATATTTATCTCTTTGGTCGTCATAGATAGGCAATTCAAACTTACTTGTGCAGCTTTTCCGGTTTCGTAAGTAATTATTTATAGTCGACGTTTCTTTACGGCAATACCATATGACCCTGATTGATGATGACATTGATCGACAAACTCACGCAAACGTGAAAGCAACAATTATCAGCTTCTGTATCTGAAAAAATTGCTTGGGTCAACCTTGGTCTTTGCCTCTACCAATCTATCAAAGTTTCTTTTGAAATACTTCTCACCCCAAACTCTAGCCTCTGCATAACTAGCATTTCCAGGTACATTGACACCTATATCAACATCTCTATAGTTGATATATGAACTTCCAGGTGAATTTGACACATAAGGTGTCATATAATCATAGAGCCTCCGAATCCGATCTAAATATCTATTAGCAACATCTTCACCCTCCTCTTTCCAAGTCACCGAGTACTGAATTTTATATATGTTACCAGCTCTATGTGGAAACGGTGTTTCCACCTCAGAAATCTCACCCATTTTCCTACCATAGGGAGTCAATGCAAGAACAGGTTTTTTAGCTCCATCATCTTGTTCCATATACCTTCAAGGCCAGTTTTGGAAATTGGTTGCTGCACATAATCTGATTTCTTCTTCAAGTATTTTTCCTGTGTATTATGCCTTTGAAGCAAAACATCAACCGAAGTCCCCACCGGGTAGTTGTCCCAAAACAACACTGAATCGATCCAACTCATTTCAATGCACTGTTCAGCTATGAATCACGGATACGCGAACAAAAAATACAACGTATCGGACACACGTCCGATACGGATACGTTGGGATACTTCATTTTATGTATCAGTTTAGCCAAATATTTGTGCTAGATACTCCGGCAGCTCACGCTTCACCTCTGGCGAGTTCGAGTTCGAGTTCTGGCCGGCGAAGACGGAGAACCTGGTGGCGTGTTCGATCAGCGCGGCGTTGGAGGGGAAGGTGAGGTTGGCGGTGGCGGTGGAGGCGGAAGATACGGAGGCGGTGAAGGAAGTCAACGGATAGGGTTTTGGATTGTGGCGCAACGATTTTCCGACAAGCTCCGGCGAGGTGAAGCACTAGTTGAGGAAAAGTTTTACCGCGTCAGAACCGGTAAACCTACCATAAGACGGTGGGGCTTCCGGCATTAGAACTCCCCCATTGCTTCCATCCGTCATGGTCGCTTGCTTGAAGAGAGAGGAGAGAGAGTGAAGGTTTTTCTCTCTGCAAAAAAGAAGATAAAAGATAGAGCGTGGTGGGCTATTTTATCAAGGCTTCCTTCAAGCCCAAACCCAACAATCCATATACACCCACCTTTGCAATAAATTAAACATGGAAATATATTATTGTTTATTTACAAGTATTATTACTGTTTTATCATATTCCCAAATACCATAAAATTAAAGGCAAGATATATATAAAGAATTGATGTTTTATCAACAACATACTGCCACCGATGTTATTCATCGGTGGCACCTTGTTCCAATGTTCTTTCAATTCTGAAAACTGTGACAACCTCAGGAACATGAGCTAACCTAATTTTCCACGACACAATGACTCCAAAGCTAGCTCCCCCACCTCCTCTGATAGCCCAGAAAAGATCTTCCCCCATTAACTTCCTATCCAAGACTCTACCTTGAGCATCCACAATTATTGCATCCAAAACATGATCCACAGAGAGACCAAACATTCTCATCATGTTCCCATACCCTCCTCCACTGAAGTGCCCTCCAACACCAACACTGTGACACACCCCAGCTAGGAAAGCACGGATCTTGCTCCTCTCAGCAATCGCATGATAGAGTTCACCAATCGTTGACCCCGATTCAACCCACAGAGTGTCATTATCCTCCAAGTTGACTTTCACTGATCTGAGCATGAACATGTCCAGAATAACAAATGGGGCTCCTGAAACATACGAGAGACCATCATAATCGTGGCCCCCACTTTTGATTCTGATCTCAAGGCTGAAGCTTTTGCAGCAGATGATGGAGGCGTGGATGTGGGACACGTGGGTTGGTGCCACTATGAAGGATGGTTTTGGAGTTGTGGGGAAAGTGAATCTAAATCTGAGGTTTCTGATGTAGGAGTCCAAGGTGGGAGGGTATGAGGGGCTTTTGGGGAAATATGTGACAGCAGAGATTGGAATTGGAAGAGATGGGTCAGAATGGAGAGAGAGGCAATGGAGAATGTTGTCTTGAAATGGTTCTGATTCTGAAGCTGCTGCCATTAGAACGTGGAGTAGAAAGATTCAGACAAAGGGTAAGATCGCAATCGCAGACATCGATAGGCAATGGATGGATTCAGATTTCCGAGGTTCCTTATGGAAGAAGGAAGCCAGAGAAAGGGATGATCAGATATTCGAATACTATAGTTTCTTCTTCCGGGTTACGGTGAAGGATAACGTGGAGGGTAAACAATAGACATAAGAAATATCTTAAGCCATACTTTGTTCCAACGAAAAATAAAATGAAATGAGATGAAAATTTTAAATTGAGATGAAAGTTTTGAATTGAAGTAGAGTATCAAAGTGTGATATTTATATAGTGATGGAGTACTGTGATACTAGTTTTATTTTTTCTTCTTTTTTTGAGTGATTATATTTCAATATCCACAAATTTTAAACATTTTATCAATGATTTTAATTTCACTCTATTTCTCTCTTTTTATCAAATTATATTGCATATCAAATCAATTACTTATTTTTCTTTATCTCTCTCAAGGTGTATCCAGTGTACCACAAATATTTCCCTTTTCTTTTTCTACACTGTTAGCTACTAAACTCTTCTTTCTATTCTCTTGTTCAAATATTTTTAATATTTTTTTTCTTTTTTTAGGTATATTCCATGTATTATAGTTGTAGACTAGTAAAAAAAAAATCTCTAAATTATCTCAAACTAGTTTTAGTAACTATGTAATACACGGATATGTAAATTAGTTATTGATTGGTATTTGCAAAGACTAACGAAAACAAAAATATGAGTTCTAGAGACCTTTTAAACTTTGTTTTACAATAACTAAAATTAAAAAAAAAAGTAAATTATAGGGATTAGAAGTATATTAAAGTCATTCTATTTTTCTAAGAAAAATGGATTACACGATCAACATTATTTCAAGTTCGTATATAAATTTAAATATATTATTTTAGTTTATAGTTATGAAAGTGATCCATCATCCATGATTGGTCAAAAAGCTCCGAACATATTTTCAGTGCAAACTTCCCTCTTCTACTTTAAAACCTTTTCTAACTACCAACTTGTAGTCTAATTATATTATTATTCGGAAAATAAACATAAATATCTGCTTTAATATAATATAATCTTCACTTCGTCTTTATTCCACTTCTACATATTTTCAGTGCAACTTCCCTCTTCTACTTTTAACATAAAACCTTTTCTAACTACCATCATGTAATCTACTTATATTGTTATTTGGAAAAGAAACTTACATATCTATAAAACGGCTATCCACAAGTGTCTTTTAAATATGCAAAATACTTAATATTATATGCTTATTATAATTAAAAAGGAAGTAAAATTTGCTACTCGAAAGACTAAGAGTCTAATGGCATGCCTGGCTATATTCTTAATACTATATGATATACTAATCTGAAAACATACATAAAAAGTATAAATAAGAAGGATATAGAGAAAGGAAAAGGAAACGGAAAAAGGGCTTCCTTCCATAACTTAACCTCTTTTCTATGTTGCTTCACTGTTAGAACTTTGAAATTTCTAACTTGCATGGCAGTTGAAGGTATGTCCTTGGTCCATGTCATTTAAGCTTTAGCCCCTAGAAAACATTTCTTGAACATCAAATTGGACACAGAAAAGTTGTATTCTTTGATTTCAAGGAGTATTTTTTTATATGCATAAATAAAATAAGTAAAAAACATAAAGATAATTGAATGATACATAACATATGCGTTAAAGCTATGTTTCAACAATGGAACTGCTTAAAGTTTAAGAAGTAGGCAATTATGTATTATCTAATACATATCTTGACCAAGGGTCAATTCTGGCCACCTGTTTAAACACGTCAAAAGTCTTACTAAAGAACAAATTACACGTTTAGTTTTAAGTACCAATTACCATGATAATTAAACAATGTTCCCATTGAAGTATTTTTTATTTGAAGTCAAGTTTACCTGAATTGACATTAGTTCAAAAAGTATGATGCATCGGCAAGTAGACTAATATTAAATACGTACCACTCACAAAGCTAAGTTCTCTTTTCGCCTGAAGACAATCATAAAGACATTCTCTTCAAGTCTCTCCACTTTCTGTGTTTTTTCTCTGGCCTATGGCCATGCTATACACATGCTGAGATTATAATATAAATAGTGAACTTTCACACTTTCAGGAATCAAGAAGCCATTCTACAGCAAAATCTCTCTTTCTCTCTCTCTCTCTCTCTCTCTCTCTCTCTGTGAGCTTAGAGTTTGTTTTACCTTATCTTCTATAATGGATCATAGAAATGACTTCAGTGGCAGTGGCACCAACAAGAGGAGCAGCAATGAAAGTAACGGTAGGAAGAAGCTATTGATGAGCAGACAAATAGTTTTTGAGAATGAGAAAGAAGACATCAACAAAATGGCTGATGCATTCATCAACAACTACCGCAAACAACTGAAGATTGAGAGAGAAAATTCATTCAAACGTTTTCAGGATATGATAAACAGAGGCGCATGAGTGATTTGAGCTGAATGGAATTTGCTGCAGTGGCTAAATAATAGTAGTGTGATTGTTACTTCACACGCGCAAAAAAAAAAAAAAAAAGTTCGATTTTTTTTTAAAATGGAGAACAATACAATAGTGAAGGATATAATTTTGGATTTATGAAAAGTTCTTCAGTAGTTCAGAAAGTTCACAGTTTCTCTAAATATTTTTGTATTCCTCTCAAAGCCACCAAACATTGAGGGAAAAGACTAGTTGTGCATCTACCTTTTTTTCTTAATTTACTTTTAATAAATTTGTATCATAAGTAAAGAAGTAATTTTGCTCAAGTTATAGTTAAACACTAATTGCATACGTCTCTCCCAACAAGAATCTCGAACTAATCCCTTCTCCTAGACTTGATTAGCGTTGGTATTTGAAATCTGTATTTGACACTAGCTTTTGGAAAAATATTATCCAAGCATATACTATACTACTCTTCAAAAACATGGAACTGATTTTCAAACCATCCATTGGAATGACTTTTGCCACAACATGGGGATCTGATATTCTGTTCGGGTGCTTACTGAATAAATCAACTTGACCAAAGATACAAAAGTTTTTTGATGTTTTCTAATAAATCATATACAGCGGAAACGCATGTCTTACAAACCTAATATACTGTAAAGAAAGGAAAAGGCACAGCCTTAGAGTGAAACAACATTTACAATATCTGCCCCCTATTCATAATTGTAAAGCAATGACCTCATTCTATAGCCAAAATCAACAATTAACCTCATCTTTACAATGAAGCACAATCTCTTTCCCACACAGGAAAGTGGATAAACCTGTTTCAATTTGATTTTCCGAAAATACCAACAATTTCCCTAACTGTATAGCCAAGATTATCATCAGAGGAGTTTGGATCTCAGGCTTGAAGAACCTGACAGTGAACAATATGACTCTTCAAACTACCACGTCCCGCTATAGTCGACCATAAATTTCTAACTAAAGACCTGACATGACCTTTCCCAGCAATATTTTCCCAAAGTTGAGGATTGCTTTCCACACGTCTGTTTGGACTCAAAACATCAACTAGACTGATGCTCATATTGTTGCGTATAATGCAAAGCTTTCCATTAAGGGGAACAAGAGCAGCAGCGTCAAGAGCACGGGAACTACCTAAATGGAGCTTGCTATCAATGAACTTCTTCCATGAATCTGTTGCTCTGTCATATACTTTGAGCTTGCACCCATCCTGGCAATCAAGTGCATAGAGTTGCCCATTCAGCGAGATACTAGGATTACGCCAACCATTGACCATTCCATTACTCACTGGGATCCAGGTATCAGTTTCCTGGGAATAGGATTCGCATATGATATTGCGATTAGATCCAAGTCCTTTTAAAAACCATGTTCCGTTATGAACAACACCAATAAAGGGAACCATTGCTGTGGTCATCTCTGAGATAAAGCTCCACCTGTTCCGGTTGGGGTCATAAACTTCAGCAGATCGAAGAGTTCTTTGAATTCCTTCACACTCCCCACCAGCAACATAGAGACAATTATTCATTACACAAGAACCAAACAGATGACGTTTCCGCAGCATGTCTGGTGCTCTATGCCACTTATTAGTACGGGCATTATAGAAAATAACACGTCTCATAGATCCCTTCAGTGGATCTCTTCCACCAAATAAGTACAGGTGACAACCACTGAGAACTGCACAGCCAAATCCCAATGCTTCAGAATATTCCCCAGGAACAGGTGGAAGGGATTGCCACAGTTGGTAGACAGGATCAAAAGCATGCAATGAAATTCTTCCATCACGATCTCTTTTGATGACATAAACCCATTCTTCTGCCATTCCAAGACTTCTCCTGAGTGAATAGAAGAAATTTCCAGACAGGAGGCGATACCATCTCTTGCAAACCAAACGCAGTTTACTGTGCTCAACCCTAGGCACACGAATCAAACATGCAATAGCAAGATCATCCGGAAGACCAGGTAGGAGAGGAGGCTGAACTCTGGTCCTCTCTCTACGTGAGTTTTTGCTCCTATGTGCATTCGGGTTTATGTCAGGTTGGATACATAACTTCGATCCTGGAACAAATTTCCTTGCCCCAACAACTGTTTTCAGGCCTGAATCTACTTTACAGTAGCAAGAAACAGAGTCAACCTGTAAAATTCTCAATGTCAGTAAGTTGAAAGTACCATTAAAATATCAAAAAGATTTCACCAAAAATATGTATATGCATAATGTCCAAGAGCATATTCATATGCACACAGTAAGCTTTAGATACTTCTCCTTCCAACTTCAGGTTCCAAAGAATTGAACAGTTCCTACTTTCTATACTGCTTTTTTTCAGCAAGAAAACAATAAAAGGAAGTTCCAGACCAATAACTTCACAATCTATTGACTTGTCAAACAATAAACTATTATTTATTTTATTAAGCTGAAATCTTTATTTTCTTGGAAAGGTCATATTAAGTTTTAAAATTATAATATATGAATATAGTCATGGAATTTTCAATCGCTATATTTTTTTACTTGTTGGTCATGAGTTCGAATCCGGAAACAGTCTCTTTGAATATGTAAGGGTAAGACTGCATACAATATCCCTCCCCATTACCTTCGCATATCGAGGAGCCTCTGGACAATGGGGTACATAATTTTTTTATAGCCATGGAATTTTCAATGCTGCAGGTGGGGCAGTAAGATCTTAAGACCAAGTAAGGTTATATTAGATAGGTTCATTACATACTTCATGATGAAAATGTTGAACAAATGCCATAACACTTCAGCTATCCTCAGCTTCTGCTAAAATGTTTCTATTCAAACCCTTAGGTCTAATATCCTCAAATTTTAAAAAGTAAAAAATAAGGGATATCTGCAATATATTGGAATTAAAATACATGCAAATGATGCTCGGTCAGAGTAACATAAAAACAGAAAACAAGATCAAATAAATCACTTTATTACTGCTTGTGAGGCTTAAATAAAGGAGTTAGGCGTACCATTATTATCCACATAAAATACAAATACAAATAAAATACATATAAGAGAATTTTCAAGAGAAAACAAGGAGCATCTGGGTATCACCAGAGAGATATCTAACAAGAGTTTGAATGTGAATTTATAAAAATAGTTACTCTTAAAATAATCTCAAGTTAAAAAAATGAAATCAATGAAAAACTCCCCTTTGGCCGCATAAGAAAGGCCTTTTCAGTAACTACATCCTGCATTTGTAATACATATCATGTAAGTTACACTTCCAGAATGAGGGAAGGTAGTGACAATCAGTAAATTTGAAGGATCATAAAAGGATGTGATAAGGTGGGATGATTCGTTAAACAGGGTTGATGGAGATACTACCCTCAGATGAATTTTTTAATTGAGACAAAAGAAAATGAAATATCAGGTACCCAAAAAAGTAGTGAACTACAATAAAGGAGAAATACAGAAAAGCTTGGGAAACATATGAGGAGGGAGAGTAGATAAGAATAACTCTATACAAGAGTTATGATAACTGATCATTTTCAATACCCATTATTATAAGACAAATAGCTTAAGGTAGTGCTAGTGATATGATGAGCAGAAGAATTTGCAGGAATAATATGCTCAGGGAAAAAAAGGTTGACATATAAACCAAGATGAATTTAATTATTTTATATATGTACATATATAACCTGATAGCTTTCAATGGAAAATCATGGGGAACAAAGTAAAAGGAAAAATGAAAAAAAATAAATCTCTATGCTATATGAAGGTGACGATAAAAAACTAAGCTCACTTTTTGATCAAATAGCTAAATGAAAACAAAGAACAAAGGCTGGATATAAATGAGCATTGCAGCTATGTACTAAGATTATACTTGTAAATACTATGTTTACAGCAGCTGGAAAATTCTTATAAAAATATTCCATGAAAAAATTATTATGGCAAGAAATGGAAGTAGATAGAAGAAGGATGAAAATCTAGCTAGCCAAAAAAATAAAACAAGAGGGGAACATTAGCCCAAAACAGATTTCCACTTTCTCAGCATATCCACTAGAGAAGTTAAAGAAAAGTATTCCACCCCCCTACCCCCTAAACAAAAATGTCCTAAACTCCCTTGTTGGTACCTACACATGCTTAAGCTTCAAACCCAATACATACCCGAGAAGGCAAACATAGAAAATCCTCCTGGTTGGTAACATTCTCTGTCAAGGGTGTGGAGTATGAAGGTTAACATTCCCCATGTGTAAAACACTAGCTAAGTACAACTCGTAATTAGCAAGACCGAATTGCATCAACAAAAAGGTCTTGGGTTCATTCCTGCTGATGAACTAGTGATATGCAACATTGGAATGGAGCAACCCCTCAAACCCCTAACAATTTATCCTTTTAGGCTTTGTTTGGGAGAGGGATTTTGGAGGGGAAGGGAGGGAAGGGAAAGGTTTAGATGGTGTCATCTCCTTGTTTGAGAGTTTTAATTTTTGAGGGAAAGGATTTGAGAATTTTTAAAACTCCTCCAAAATCCTCCAAAGTCTAAAAATTGTTGTTCCCCCAATTTGGGGGGTTTTTAGAAGGAAAAATAATTAAAATTACCATTCTACCCCAACTACAAATTCCAAAATATATTAAAATATATTTTTAATATATTTTTACATTTAAATTATATAATTTTCATATTTAACATCTTATTAAATCTCAATTCCCCTCTCTTAATATATTTTTAACTCCCAAACAAGAGGAAGAAACTTCCCTCGTTTTCCTCCCTTTCCTTCTGCTCCCTTCCCCTTGAATCTCTTTAACAAAGCCGTGCCAAAAAAAAAAAGAGAATGGTAGCATTCTCAGTCAAAGGTGTGAAGTAAGGACGATGGAGGTTGGCACTCCATAAATGTTAGCTGCGTACAACTATGTAGTCTAGTACATCATGTTTAGGTAGGATTAGAATTTAGGAAAGGCAACACACAATGCATGTTGAGGCAGCAAGAGACTTCTAAGATCTAATTTTGACTTGGTCAGAAATAAGAGCCCTAGAAATAAACGAGAGCTTCTTCCCATTTAAGAACTCTAAGGTTCATAGACTACCCAATTGACTGAAGTTACAACTTAGTTCTCTGCCTCTCTTCCAAACACAAGCAGAGAATGATAGGAACTCAAGTTAACCAAAACCTCAAGCACAGCGCTGGCTAATCGAACCTTTTATCCGCACAAAAAAGAAAAAAGAAAAAAGAAGAAGCTGCAACTGAAAAATGGAGAAAAAGTTATACTATTCAAAAGAAGAAAACATATATGCAGATAAAAAATTGGAGTGAATTGGACTTATTACCAGTGGAGCTTGAACTCTAGATACCCTTTGAGTATTCGTTGAGCTTTCAACTAACTGGTTCATTTCCGAAGCCGAGTCTCGCAAATGAATGGATTTTTCAACGCAAATTAAGCATCTTGGTGCAGATCAACACAACTCCTATTGAACCTACCCTTCAATTCCTGGAACCCGATCCAGTGAGCAGAAGAGAAAAGCTTGTATCTTTACCTCAGAAACTGCAAGAGAACGAAAAACAAAGAAATGGGTCATTCGAGTTTTGAAGGAAGGAAGAAGAACTAAGAGCGGTGAGATGAGGAGCACCTTCTCTCACTCTCTTCTTTCACCTTTGGTTGAGAATGAGAAAGAAACCACAAGCTTTAGCTTCACAAAAATTGTGTGATTTTTTTTCTCTCTTGGGGATTTGCGAAAAATTAATTAAAGTGGTTTTTTAATTTTATTTTAATGTTAAACTGAGTTGTGTGAATTTGCGGAATTTTAATATAAATTTTATAACTGTCCTAAGACGACACATCGCTTAATTCGCTTGTGACGATGGTCCTCTTTAATAAATGAGTTGCAGTTCATGGGTCAAACCAACCCAACTTTGAAGGCAAAGGAGGGAGAGGGAGAGGGAGAGAGAGAGAGAGGGTTTTCTTTTTTTGATTTATTGATCGCAGAAAATATCATCCTTTTGTGGGATTGTGAAGATTGGCCATCACATGGCTACTCCGAACAGCTTTTTTGTCTTTTTATTTAACACATTTTGGCTTTTAACATTTTTCTTTTCTTTTAACTCACGGCCAGTTTGGTGTTTGCATTGTTTGCGAGTTCCGATGATCGAGTTTTGGAGGAAAAATATTTGAATTACTAGTTGAAATTAACAGTTTAATTTTCAAATTAAAATTAAGAATTTAATTTTCAAATTAAGAGAATCTAACTTTCATGCACTATGAGTAATTTTATTATGTTAATAAGTTAGAAATAATTATTCTAAAATTAATAAATTAATCATATTTGTTAATTTATAATTGGATGATAATATAAAATATATTTATATTACCAAATTCATTTTGATTAAATTCTTAAAATTAATCAGTTTCGTTCAATTTGTATCTAGAAGAAGAAAAAAATGATAAATTCAAACAGAACTAGCCTAAGGAAGAATAAATTGGATAGATTCAGATTATGAATTTAATAACATATATTTTTCAAAATATTAAATAAAAATATGAAAAGTTATGGATCTAATAAATACATAAATTATTATAAAAATGATAAAAGTGTCCAAATTTTTTCTGAATTTAGA
>PYAF01000205.1:4536302-4577636 GCA_007407185.1 Glycine tomentella | reverse complement strand
TCCATCCAAAAAAAAAAAAAGAGAGTCTATTTAAGTTAGGTTAATTTAGATTTGAAAAATATAAATTTAAGAATTGAATCGATAAAGATCAAATTTAATTGATTTAGTTCAAGTTAAATCCAATTGCTTAAAAAAATGAGCCAAGATAATTAATTACACGATAATAAAAAGGTTGGTTTAATTCGGGTTAATCCAATTTAAAAAATTTAAATCTAAGAATTGAACTAATTTAGTTCATTCAACTCAAGTCGAATTTAAGAAAAAAAAAAAAGTCAATTATATATATATATATATATATATATATAGATTGAATGGTTAGGTTAACTCAATTTAATGAACATCCCTAATTGAGGGAAGGGGGGTTGAATTTAAATATCACTTTAAAAAGTTGTATAAATAGTAAATATCCTGGTAGCATCTATATTTCCCCCAAAGTGATTCTTGTTATCCCTATTCAATTTTTATAAAAATTAAAATAATGATATTAAAAACATCAAAACTATAATGTTACCTAAAATTACTTGGAATAAGGGATGTATATTAAAAAATGGGATAGAATTCTTTATGTACTCTTTTTTTTCTTTCTTTCCCACGTCTAAGATTTAATAAGAAAGACAAGTCCTACATTAGTCGACTTAGATTAGAATAGAACTTTCTACTTATAAAGACAATTATAGGTCTCCTATAGTAAATCCCATCCACACATCTATAAATAAGGGTCCCGTTCTACACGTAATTTTTCTCCACTCAAGTATCTTTCTATTTTAATAGGAATTATTGACTTGATCATCAACTTGAGAATACATGGTCGGTCCACTTCTTTAACGACCTCAAGCTATCTTTGAATAGACAAGACAAAACTAATCTGAATTTATCATAAATGTAGCCTTTGAAATACAAATAAAATGGTTGGCCGAACACCTAAAATCAATATAATAATCCACTATGTCAAACTGGAGGGAGAAGAACCTCTATTATTTGTTTCTTTTGTTATGTATATAGAAAAATTACGAGTATCACCTAGGATGAATGATCAAACTGGGAAACCATTCGGAGCGAAGTTTACCTAGTTAGAAATATAAAAAGCAAAATCTGGCCGAGCACACGTACAAATTACCACAAATTCACGTAGAGAACATACTAAAATTAAAGGCAGGCATTCTCTCTTCTAAATTCGTTTAATTAAGAAAAAAGGGAAATCATGAGTAAACAGTGTTTGATAATGTGGCACACACTCTGTTGTGCAATGTAATAAGATAACCTTTGCCATTGGTCTATGTTCATCTCTCCCTAAATATAGTATTCAAAGATAATGAACATGTTACCATACTAGTCACGCAGGCATAACAGGTATGTTCAATTGAAATCATCGGCGGGAACCTGTTGCTCATTTCAACCACCACTATAATATTACAAAAACCTTTGCCAAAGTGGGTAAATATTAAATTCCAACATAAATTGGTTGACACTGGAAAGAGCATGCTTTGAGAGAGATAAGTCAGATAACCACTATCGGCAATTAACAAAAAGCTCGATTTCTCCCCTTGCACAATCTACAACCAGTCTCCCACCAAAATTACCACACAAAATGAAGGGTATAAAAAGTTGTCGACAAGAAACTCCTAATATGCTAGTAATCACCAATACCCACCATCATTACACAACCTTTATTGATGTGGCTACTAGACCACATACACAAACCCATTCCCCACAATGAATTAGCACTGTAAAATAGTACAAAATGATGATGGCTTGAAACACGAGTAAATTGAAGATCATAAAAACACGGGGGAGAAAAACCATCCTGTAGGCGTATCCACGCCTATATCTAAGATGGTATGTAATGCTATGTAAAGAAGAAAGTCAATCCCAAGCACTAGTGACCCCAGGACCATACCCTCCACCAGCATACCCACCTGAGCCACCATATCCACCACCACTGCCGTTTCCCGCACCGTAGTAATCTGAAGAACCTCTACTGAAAGAGCCCTCTCTTCGGAAGTCACGACCACCAAATCGACCGCCTGATCGGCGGTTCCTGCCTCCACTGAAAGAAGATCGAGCAGCAAACCGTGCGAGCCAAGCAGGTACTTCTTGATTTGCTTCTTGCATCAGTTCTGATAAAGCTCTAGCTAGTGATGAATTGTTATCACTAAAGAATGCAGTTGCAAGACCTTTCTTTCCAGCTCGCCCAGTTCTTCCAATTCGGTGTACATAATCATCAATGTCATTGGGCAGGTCAAAGTTGACCACATGAGCAACATGCGGAATATCAAGACCACGTGCAGCAACATCGGTGGCAACCAATATGGGGGTGTTGCCACTTTTAAATGACCTCAAGGCTGATTCTCTTTCCTGCAGGTATTTCAGAATTGATGAGCACAATAAGACTAACAAGTATATACTTAACCAATAATATTGTTGCAATTCAAAACCAACGGAAAAGTTAGTAAATGCTATGAAGTAAAAGGGTTTAATATGAGGGTAGCAAGTTGAATAGCAATTTCCTAACACTAACTACCAAGCAAAATGATGCAAGAATCCAGGACCATGACCCTATTAATGAAAAAACCTGGGAAAAATAAAAAATATATAAGAATATTTGAAAGCTCCAGGTCTGAACAAACAAATAATAAGGTAATAATATCAGAGAATGACTGCAAAAGATGTGCCCAAAAAAAGAATGTAGAATATAACAGAATCATTTTAAACCTAATAATATCGCCTGTAACCAAAAACAATTCTTTTATAGGAATAACCACTTGATAGCTGTTCTAGACTTCTAGTCTTGAAATGTTTGACTTGCGAATCTTGCAAGGCTCAAGATTCTGTGTTTTGTATTAGAGTCACGGAATGCAGTAGACAGAGCATTGGAATTCAATAAAATTGCAGAAGAACCATAACAAAATAGTTCCTTCCATTAATGCAATGGTGCAACCCGTCTATTTGGTGTCTCAAGTCATCTCTAAATAAAACCCAAATAAAATGTTCAACCCACTTTATTAGCTATGGAGATTTCTTGTCCTCTGTTCAGGTAAAAGTAACTTCACACATTCTAATCTTTTCTCTTCTCTGTTCTGATTTCTCATTTTCTCTTGCTTCTCTGTTAATATGAGACAGTCAGGTTGGAAATTCTTCCTAGATGTTTTTAGAATTTAGATATAGTTTTCCTTCTCCACTATTATGCTAAGGGAGTCTTTTTTCTGTTGCTTAAAAATTTATTGATTGGTTGCTAAATTGAATAACTACTTTAAAGACACTTTTTATCCGTCAATTTTTAGCAACTGGTGGTTAAATGAGGGAGGAGCCACTTAAGAACATACCATGGAGAGCACTATTATGCTAAGAACATACCACTTAAGAACATCTTGTAAAACCATCTCAGTTCTGCTCTGTTTCAGCTAGTTTGTAATTCCAGCAGTACTTCTTGTACTGTTCCTTTATATCTTTTATAATATATATATATATATATATATTATCTTTGCTTATCAAAAAAAATAAAATGGAGAGCACAAATACAAATGCTCTAAGAGGCCCAAGACATGCTCTTTTCTCGGCATACTATAACTACTGTCCATGGGTTACATTTTTAATGAGAATTTCGTTTTTGTCAGATATATTAGCTCTTTTTCTAAGTGAGATTACAAATCTTAATTTGTGCAGAATTGGTTAAACCAAAGGCATCGATTTGAGAGATGGCAGTTCTGAGAGTGAAAAGAATTATTAAAGAAAGAGTTCATACTCATTCAGGGAACATGCGATTCATTTCAAATGGCAAAGAATTGTGACTATAAACAACAGTCAATAGCAATATGGGAAAGTGAAATGTGGCAAAAAAGGGGAATTGGGGATTCAGTTAAATGTTTCATATTTTTAATTTCCTTTTTAACAATAATACGCACAATTTTTCACAGCACCAAAGCAGTCTTATGTTATACACCAATCATCATAGACGTATGACAACCCATTACGAGAGCTGTTTACTTTTAACAATAGACTAACCTGCTGTGACCTGTCACCATGAATAGTAGTTGCAGGAAAACCATTAAGACACAACCAGTGTTCCAGCGAATCAGCTCCCTTCTTTGTCTCCACAAAAACTAAAGTCAACACTAGCTGCAAAAAAAAAAAAAAAAATATGCATGAAAAATCTTATGACAATTTAGCGAGGTTTTACACTTAATGAAGCACAACATGAGTAAAATAGATTATCCACACTATAAATCCCCCATACAAACTGAAATTCAAATGCAAATTTGCAAAGGCATTACCTGACAGAGTTCAAAATAATTAAAACACCATAATCCAAACACGAGCATGCATGTTGCTCAGAATCAGTTTAGACTGTCTGGTAGATATTTCTTTACAAAAAAAAGTTTGGATTTTTATACTACTAGTTTTGTTGGTTTTGGTAGAGGTAAAGAAGCTAACTTTTTTGGCAATAAGCCATCTATGCTACACTTTGGGGTATACAGTCAGAATGTAATTCTCGTATCTATAAGGAGAATTCTATGAATGATTAAATTCTTTGGGGCAAGATAAGGTGTTTGGCTTCTACTTGCTGATAATGTAAAGCTCGTGGCCATTTTAGAGGAGATGTTAAAGAGACTGGGTCAGTAACTTCGTATGTTTTTATGTGCTCTCTTGTAATTTTGTTTTCTCAAGGAGGATCTCTTATCTTCATATCTGTTATAGCATACATCTTCTACTCATTTTAATTCTTTTAACAAAATGCATGCATGAGTAGAAGAGTATAGGCATCACTGAGAACTACCCATCCAAAGTGGGTCAGAATAGTTAATGAGACAATAGTCATTGTAAAAATCTCTGGTATTTCTTTTGGAAATGTGACACTGGACAACAAAGAAAAGCTCCAAATTCATCGGTGACATAGGTATATGATCATTTTAGTTGTTCTGGCTATTTTTTCCAACCAAATCATCTATGCATTAACACAACTTGAATCAATTCATGACATTCATTAAGTCTCTAAAAATCACTTGTAATAAGTTTTATGTAAATAAAGTACCTTTCCTTGTACACCATTTGCCCTCTGTGCATGAAGAAGGTCCATTAGGTGACTTCTCTTGTCAGACTCTTGAACATACTCAACTCTTTGGACAATTAAATCAGTACTTGAACCCACCCTTCCAACAGCAAGGAAAACATAATTTGAAAGGAAATCAGAAGCCAATCTCTGCATATCAACCAGAAATCATAAGAGGTCTTAAAAGTTATAATTATAATATACACAACAATTAGGTATTCATGCATTGTTTGTTTATACCTCTGAAGCCACTTATCATCTCAAATCAAATTAAAAGCAACCAAATTACATTACTCTAAAGGCACTCTTTCTGAAATAGAAGAGGAGGGAGATTAACAGCAAGACCCCTTAGATACAAGTACGTGATTCACAAATAACAAGGAAAATCCATAACAGAGCAATGACAACCTACACTATAAAGTAAAACACATCTCCCTAAGACAAGTGCATAGACTTCCAACCAGCACTAAAAGGAGTCCATAATATATGCAGGCCCTAGAGATAATGGGGCAACAAAGGAGGAGGGGGAAGCAAGCCAAACTGCCCCATGAAGTAGGAAAGGTAGCAAAATTAAGAAACACATTCTTATTAAAAACAACATGCCAGTTAAAAGCATGCTTAACTTGAAAGCATATTTTACAGACTATATCAGACCTGAATCTCTTTTGGAAATGTTGCACTGAACAACATAGTCTGTCTGGCACCTGGTGGAGGCATGTCCATTTGCTCTACAATCTTCCTTATCTGCGGCTCAAAACCCATATCCAGCATCCGATCTGCCTCATCTAAAGCCAGATATCGAATCATCTGTAGTGAAACTCTAGCTCTCTCCAGCAAATCTACCAGTCTTCCAGGAGTTGCAACAAGAATGTCCACCCCTCTTTCAAGATCCCGCATCTAGAGAAAATATAACTTGTTAGGGTAAGGGTATATACCAAAACCTAAAATTTCGTACTATCATTCAAAGGTAAAATTTGATGGGTCAATTTAGATTCCGTATTGGACCTGTTAAGTAAAATTTGCAACAGGATAGAACCTACAAGAGAATACATCTACATTGATAAGTTTGAGACTCATTAATTACAAGGTACAGCACCTCCAGCCAATGTACTACAATATATAACCACAAAATTCTTGACCAACCAATATCCACACAGGCATATGCAAAAACTTCACAAGTACAGAATTGCAACATTATTGGAAGATTGAAATCATGAAAATCCAAACAGTACTGAAGCTCAAAAAGGATGTAACAAAATTTCACACCATGGCTCATTATGAAACCATGAGACTATATATGCTTCCAAACATGTACATACACACTATTTTTTTTCTCCACTCTCTGACTACCCACACAACTCATGCTTCACATATGATGTGTTCCCTAGTGTTTTCATGCTGCTTGCATTCATCATTCAAGGTCATTATTGCTGCTGTTATCTCTATATTTTGTTGTTGTGCCTTGCAAGTGGACTAACATGGACTCTGATGTGTGCTCTGGCTATGCGTGCTGAAAGTGTGAAAACTGAAAAATGAGTACAACAAATAATGAGGTTGTTATGTGAAGCCACTGTGTAGGTGTCCCTTGCATACCCTTGCTTTCTTTTGACTGTTATGCGTTGAACTATGGTTTATAGTGAGTTTTTCTTTTTTACTTTAAATGCCTATATATATATGTGTGTGTGTGTGTGTGTGTGTGTGTGTGTGTTTATAATTTTCTGTGTCAAAATGCTAATAAATCTGTTTTTCAGTTTTATGACTTTGTTAACTATATAAAACATTTATAATTATTTATCATGAATCTTACAATTAATTATACAGGTCGGAAAACGAGTCTTCTGATTCATGATTCAAATCCCTATTTGACAACCATAATTACCAAATTTGGATCTCAAATTGAACAAACTTTGCTAGGTAATTTGAAACAAGGTGTCTACACACCAGAGAGAGAAAGAGCTATAATAATTGAAACATCTATCAAGAAAATAATGTCATAGACTCATAACTAGTTGTGGGAGAAACAAAGTATGAAATAAAGAGAAACAAAGATAAAAGGGACAAAAACCTGCTGGTTTATTGGTGCTCCACCATATGCAACAACCACCCTAACCCCAGTTTGGTATGAAAACTTCCTAGCCTCTTCATGTATCTGAAACCAAATTAGAACATTACAATTATATTTTCATTGCAGAACAGTGTCCAATTAAAATCATAGCATAATACAAGGTAAATCTAACTAACTCACTTGCATTGATAACTCCCTCGTTGGAGAAAGAACAAGCGCAAGCGGATACCCTGTACGCACCCCACGAGGTGGCCTCTGCACAGGTTGGCCCCTCATTATTCCACTGATAATCGGGAAACAGAATGCAGCCGTCTTTCCAGAACCAGTCTGGGCACAAGCCATCAAATCCCGTCCAGCTAGGGATATTGGTATAGCATGCCGTTGAACAGGTGTTGGCTTCACATATTTGCACCTTCTTATGTTCTGATTAAGTGCTTCACCCAAATCAATCTCTGCAAACGTATTCACAGGTGGGGGCACATTGTCACCACTGGTCTCCACTGGAATGTCTTCATATGCATCAAAATTTATTCCTGTATTCTCCTGCTCACTGAATGCCTCTTCAGCATTATCCTCTTCTTCAAAGGGATTAACTTCCCGTTCCCTGCCACGATCCCAACCACCACTTTTGTTTCCCCATCCACCTGTGCGTCCACCACCACCACCATACCCAGGACGATAATCATTTCTGGGCGCATTATAACGATATCCAGAATTACCAGCACCAGAACTAGAGCCAGCACCAGAGGAAGGGCCACTATATGCTGGAGCAGGGGCAGGGGATTCTCCTGCTGACTGACGGTTCCTCAGATGGGGAGGTACATAAACAGGTCGCGTAGGAGCTAAAGTGCTACCAGTTCCCACATTGTTATCAGAAGAACCAGGACCTGCGTTTTCAGCTGCAGAATTTGCAGCCAAATCAGCCCATGAAGTTCGCATAGTCAATCACAATTCTCGTAGTCAACAGTTGTCCGCAAAATTCAAATGGAAAACCCCTCCTTTCCAGAATCGGGATAACACCTTTACAGTAGCCAACAATTAAAAAAATAAAACAAAAAAACTGCTGAAACAGATAAATACTCTTTAAAACGAACAAAATTGCTCAGAACCAGCCCTGCAAAGCAACGAATTCCGATCAATAACCGTGCAAACATATTTACATCACGATATCACATAAAGCAGAAGCCGATCAGAAGAACACATCAAATACAATCGACAAAGTCTCAAAAATGCAAAAGCACAAACTAAACAAATGAGAAGAACAAAACAATGGATGCATAAAACGAAGTTCATTCTCCTCGAAATCTCAAATAGACTATAGAATAAGCAAAATGGCGAACCAAACACAATGTCTTTGAAAGACAAGCACGAAAACAACCAAAACGTGAAAAAAAAAAACACCATAGCCGAAGCAACGAGGAAAGAATGATAGCAATAATAATAAGGGCATGCAGATTACAGAGAGAGAGAGAGAGAGAAGAGCGATGGATGCACCTGGGTCGTGTTGGGAAGGTAAAACCCTGAAACGGTGAGAGCAGTGACAAATGAAGAAGATCGAGAAAACCTAATTTTTGGTTTGGTTGCAGAAAGAGAAAGAGAGGAGAAGCGCCTTCAAAGGTTAGAAACAACAAAAATATCTTCTCTCTCTTTTGTAGTGTTTTTCTCTCTCTTCTCAAAACTTCAAAATCAAAATAATATATAAACTAACTGTGTAGGAAAAATAAAATTTAACATTATTATCTATAACTATAAAGGAAATAAGATAGTTTGGTATCCACATTTATTTTCCTATTTTTTATGTCAGTGGAATAGAATATATAATGGTAGCTTTATAATTTTTATTATTTGAAGTCAATAAATTTGTTGTCACTAATTAGAGGTGTGTTTATTTATTATTTTATAATAATAATTACTTAATATTTATTTAGTGTGTGTATTTACATAAAGTATAACATTTTAGTATTTTTATTTATTAACAGTAATTGAAGGATTAGATTGATGTGGGATTACTCCCCAAGATCCTTCACAACCGCTTTTTATGTTGTATACATTTGTGAAGGTTTTTTTTTTTATATAGAAAGAAGTTTATGACGAGAATTTCACATTTTAAATTTTATCCCACTTTAAAGGTGGAGGCTAAGGTACGCAAGGCGAACTCCTGCGTAACTTACGTAACGTAGTCTTGATCGTTGGATCGAAATTATCACACAGATTTGGATACACAGATTTGGATATGAAGATGATTTCGAAACTATCTCGAAAAACGTGCACCGGTTATATATCTGTTTTTCGATTTCCAAATTTCAATTACTTTTTCGTTCTTCCCTTTTTGCCCCCCGCCTTTGGATTGCGTACCCTAGCCTCAAGTTATATACTCTTCACCTTATTTAATTACTACTATATTTGCCGTTCACACTCAAGTCTTTTTTTTTTCTGACAAAAAAAGTATGGATAAGCATATGAAGAATGATAATAATAAGATACTGTGAGATATGTTACACGGGTGCCATTTTTGCAAATAAAATTACGTTATACTTATACTTGCTCAAACACTTTCATTTCTTTTTTATATACTTTATTATTTTTATTTTTACCTCTAGCTTATCTTTTGAAGACAGAGGAAATTGCATGTTACATTTTGTAAAATGAATATAAATTAATATGAACATTCTCTTTTCTAGTTTTTTTTTTGTATGAACATTCAAACAATATGTGTACTTTATTTTTATTTTCGTTTGATCTAATTGGAGCATTAAATCCTTCTTGATTTTCCCAACGATCATATGTGATTTATTTGTGTCTTAATTATCAAATTTGTCCATAAATTATTTTAAAATATTTAATTTAATTGCTAAATTTTTAAGAACTTTGGAAATAAATTAAACTATTTAAAATTAATTTATTTTTAGAAACCTGGAATGAAATTAAATTTTTTAAAAATTTGAAATCAAATTAATGATTAATGCTTTTTTTTTCTCACATGGTGATGGAGGCATATGTACACATAGCACAAACCTATTCATTTTTCTCGGGTCTTAACTCACAGTTAGAGTTTGGTACATGCATGATAGAGGCACTTAGAGAGTTAGAGCTTGGAAATTGGAATATCAACTACTCATGACATGTGAGTAGCCTGTTTAATTTGTAATTGTGTGGGTCATGGACTCAATATTTGTAAATTGGAATATCTACACATTTATTTTAACATTCATTATAATTTATTTTTATTATTAATTAAAATTGATATTTGTTAGTTATTTGCTTCAAATAAGTTTGTTGAAATTGTGAACCAATACAGTTGAACATTTTTTTTTTCTCAAGGTGACCACACTAATTTAATTAGTTGGTGATACGTGATAAACTATATAAAAAGTCACATCAAATAGAATAGATATTTTTTTATATCAGTCAAAATTAGCATGACTAACAAACACAGCCTGACAAAAATTTCATTTTAATCTAACAAAACACTTTAATTTGCGTTCCTTTGGAGAAAAAAGAAAAAAAATAAGAAAAAAAAGTACTAAAATGATATGAGATAACTTTATTTTCTTTTTATCTCAATTCACTTTTTTTTTTATTTCTTTTTTGTTTTACCGAATGCACCATTAAAATATGGTCTTGTGAATTAGACAATTTTAATATATATATATATATATATTACTATTACTATTAATTTTTAATAAAACTTTTACTCTAAATTTCTTAATCAAACATTTGTTAGCATTTATCAAGAAATTAAAATAAAATTTCTGCTTAAAATAAATAAAAATTCAAAATAAGAGCTTTTATTTGTTTATCTCTCTTCCTAATAAATCATAGCTTTTATGTACATACAATTTTCTCTCTCTGATATTGAATATTACATCGGTGTATATCAAATATATTTGATATCCTATACGTATAGGTAGTTACATAGAAATGCTCTTTTATTAGCTTCTATCTCTCCCACTCATTCATTCATCGAGTACTCTTTTTTTACTGACTGAGTAGCTTTGCAGCCTTAACCTGACGGAGGCTAGGGTACGCAATCCAAAGGCCGGGGGCAAAAAGAGAAGAACGAAAAAGCAATTGAAATTTGGAAATCGAAAAATAGAAGGTATATAACCGGCGCACGCTTTCCGAGACAATTTCGAAATCATCTCCACATCGAGATCTGCGTGACCAACGATCAGGACTGCGTTGCTTAAGTTAGTAGGAGTTCGCCTTGCGTACCCTAACCTCCGTCCACTTTAAATTACTATTCATGTCTAAATCCAAGAGAACAACTTTCATATTACATACTGTTACTGCAACTCTTGTTACTTAACTGCTATACCTTTCATACTTCATCAAATTACTAGTTTTTTGTGTCTAATTAAATTAATTACCTGTTACATGTCTCGATTTATTATCATATATTGTAACTTGATTATTGTTCTTGAGTTTTAAAATCATCATACAATGGAATGAAAAGAAAATGATTGATAAAGATTAAAAATTCATCCACCAAATTTTATTATCACATCCAACAACAACTAAAATTGTTAAGATGTATTAGTTTATTTGTATACACAGTTAAATTTCATTGTGTATATAGCGTAGGAAAAATACTTTTCTTTTACTTTTCATTTCTTAAAAATTGTGATTGTTATTTTTTTCTTTTTGTTGGTTAATAGTGTTTTTTTAAAGATTAATACATAGTGTGTTTAACTTTTGCATTTTTCTATTATGGACTAGCTTTTTTTATATATTTCATTCCTACTTTTAAAATGGTTAGCTTTATTTTTTTTTAAAATGAAACAAGTTTTGATTTTAAAATCAAAATTTCAGTTTTTATTTATTTTAATGAATCAGTTTTAAAAACAAAATTAAAATGGGTAGTTTTAAAATCAATTGCAACTTTTTTAAGAAATCAATTTCAGTTTTGAAATCTATAACAAATCCAAAAAAACTATTATGTCCTTAATAAATAAATAAAAATTATGCAAATCCACAACAATTTATTATTTTTTTCTACGTTGGAAAATATTTTCTCTCAGTTCTACTCATTCTCTCGCACGGAAGTTAGCAAATTATATTCAATTATTAACCTTTCACTCTTCTACCCACTCACTTCATGTACCACTCTCCTTTTAACAAATTGTTTATCTCTTTATCTACCATTTTTTCTTCTTGTCTGCATTTTAAAGTTTATTAGTTTATGTTTCAAATAGACTATCTTAATTAATGAATAAAAAATACTATTTAGAATAAATATCCTATTTTACTATCTATTTAATTAAGAATTATGCCTAAAAATTAATAAATGATAATATTTTATTATTAATTTATGAACCAAATACAAACTTTTATAATGTTTTTTTACAATAATTTTTCGTAAAATGTATTTGTCTATTAATATAACATAAGTAATTATTTTCTAATTGAGTATAATATAACCAGTGGAAACGCATAACACGAACAGCTTGTGTCTTCATTTCTATTTTTATAAAGTATTTTTATTACATTAAATTTAATACATTATAACATTTTTTCTTATTAATATGAGGATGTGTGTATTCATTTTGTTCTAAATATATATTTATGTGTTACTTAATTTTTTGATATCACATGTAATTAATTTATCACTTGAAAATGTGTAAATTATATGTATAATTCGTTTCAAGATTTTTGAGGAGACTATCACTATAGAAAATTTATTTATTTATTTATTAAATTGCACCTGACCTACGCAAAGTTAAATCATAAATAACCAGTTCTCTTTCTGAACAAATAATTAAAATAAATATATAATAAGACTAGATAAATATTGGAATTTAATACGATATTGTGATGATTAAATTTGACATGTGCATAATATGTTGGAAAGACAAAAAACAAAAAGAGGATAAAATAAATTAATGAGAATTTCTGGATCACGCCGTCACTGAGTCAAGGCCCAACGCTGCATCAATCTAATTCTCATTATTGGCAACCAAAATCAACAGTCCCAAACCAAACATAAAAACATCAGATTTTGGTATTTTTGGTAAGATTAAAATATATTTTTCATTTTTATAAATATGAAAATGTTAAAAATTTATTTTTATAAAATTTTTAATATATTTTTCGTCATAATAAAATTAAAATGTGTTCTGGAAAAGCAAGCACACTTACGAATCACACGATCCAGAACTCATATAACAAAAATAAAGTTAAAACTTAAAAGCTATAGACGGGGTATTTTTGGAAACGGGTACCTTTAAAATCCAGGGGGTGCAGGAAGCAACAGTCAAGTTTGCGAGTTGGGCTTTCCGGATCGGGTTGCGCGACCGAGTTTGACCCAAAAGTGACTTAATCCAATTTTTTTGCCCTAACGCGATTACGCGAGTCGTTTTCTGATTCTCCGACATCCTCACGAAGACGCGAACAGAGCACTCTTCCTCTCGTCTCCCAGTTGCTCCTTTATTGTGATTTGTGAGTGCTCTGTATCTGTATCTGTACCTTTCTATTGCTGATAAGAATATAATATGATAGAACTTGGTATCTGCTAAGGTTTTAGTACTTTGTTCTTTAGTCAACTTAGACTTTTTGGTAATGAAATTGTTATGCTAGTATAGTCCTAGAAGCTTTCTGTGGCATCATTCTGTGAAATAGAAAATTTATTTTGCTACATCTTAGGGGGATAAATTTAGAGAGATAGACTTGTAGAGAAATTTTTGGAACAACTCTGATCTCCTGGTTTATAATCACAAACATCAATTTGCATTCAGTGTGAACATTGCTATTGTTTTATTTGTTAAATTTAAACCCCTTTCTAACTTTCATCTGTTCAGAATAATGTTTTGTCCAAAATTGTTGTTTCAGTTGATATCCTCCCCTCCAATGTCTTACATTTTCACTGATTTTATTTTATTTCCAATTTGGCTTTCCTCAGATTATGTTTAGTCCCAAATAATGTCGTCAAAGAGAGCCTCATCAGTTACAGTTAGTTCTCTTTTGAAGTTGTGGAAAGGATGTTGCTCACCCAAAGGCCTTAGTACATTGAGTGCTGTTAGCACTGCTGCTGAAAGGACAGAATTACAGCTTTCTGGTGGTTATCAAAATGATGATTCTTCAGGTTACCAGCAAAATGGTGTTGGGTTTTATCAGGAAAGCCAAAATAAGGTTGATTCTAATGAGCTTTTGAATAAGCAAAGACCTGATTATGTTTCCCAAGCAAATGCTGAGCAAAATTCTTATGGAGCTGGTCAGATTGTAGATGGAGGTCCTATAAATGTGACCCGAAACGTTCACAATAGTTTGGTGGGTCATAATGGAAGTGTCAATGGGTACTTTAGTCAAGGCAACATGAAAATGCAACAAAAATTTAGGGCAGGTGTTGATAATGCATGGGGCTCTGGGATGCATGCAAATCCCTTGGTTGAGAAACATGGTTGGACACATGAACCTGGACAAAGGATGCAGTCTCCCAATGCATATGGTTCACCTAGGCCTTTAGAGACACAGGGAAATCTTAGAGGGGACCTAAATCAAAACATTGATCATTTTCAGCAGCCACAAAATGTTCATTACAAAGGGAGTCATGAAATGCATCAACAGTACCCAGGTTCTGGACAGTTTCAGCAGAGTCTAAAAGATGGTCGGTATTTGCCAAACTTGAATATTGCACAAAGATCAGTGGTTGGCTCTCATATATCAAATAATGCAAATCATGATGGCGAATCAGACAAGGCATCTAATGATAGTCCATATAGAGGTACACTTGAGGAATTAGATAATTTCTGCATTGAGGGTAACGTGAAGGAAGCAGTTGAAGTTTTGGAATTGTTGGAAAAACTACATATTCCTGTAGATTTGCCCCGATATTTGCAATTAATGCACCAATGTGCCGAGAATAAATCTCTTGAAGAGGCAAAAATCGTACACAGGCATGCTTCACAACATCTGTCACCTCTCCAAGTCAGCACATATAATAGGATATTGGAGATGTATTTAGAATGTGGTTCTGTAGATGATGCTCTCAACATTTTCAACAATATGCCAGAGCGCAACTTGACTACTTGGGATACTATGATAACACAGCTTGCTAAGAATGGGTTTGCCGAAGATTCAATTGATCTATTTACTCAATTTAAAAACTTGGGACTGAAACCTGATGGGCAGATGTTCATGGGAGTTCTATTTGCATGTAATATGCTGGGAGATATGGACGAGGGAATGCTGCACTTCGAGTCCATGAGCAAGGATTACGGCATTGTACCATCTATGACTCATTTTGTCAGTGTAGTAGACATGATTGGCAGCATTGGGCATCTGGATGAAGCCTTTGAGTTCATTGAAAAGATGCCAATTGAGCCAAGTGCTGATATATGGGAGATTTTGATGAATCTCTGTAGAGTTCATGGGAACACTGGGCTGGGGGATCGTTGTGCCGAACTAGTTGAGCAGCTAGATTCTTCTCGTTTAAATGAGCAATCAATGGCTGGCCTTGTACCTGTAAAAGCCTCAGACTTGACAAAAGAGAAAGAAAAAAAGAATTTGGCAAGCAAAAATCTTCTTGAAGTAAGGAGTCGAGTCCGTGAATATCGAGCAGGAGATACTTCTCATCCTGAAAATGATAAGATATATGCCCTGCTTAGAGGTTTAAAGTCACAAATGAAAGAAGCTGGCTATGTTCCAGAGACAAAATTTGTGTTGCATGACATAGATCAGGAAGGCAAAGAAGAAGCTCTTCTTGCCCACAGTGAGAGACTTGCTGTTGCTTATGGTCTCCTTAACAGCCCTGCTCGTGCTTCGATGAGGGTAATTAAGAACCTCCGTGTTTGTGGCGATTGCCATACAGCACTGAAGATTATTTCTAAGCTTGTAGGCAGAGAACTCATTATTCGAGATGCGAAAAGGTTCCACCATTTTAAGGATGGACTATGCTCCTGCCGGGATTATTGGTGAACATAAACTTAGGTACTGCCTGCCTCTTTCTTTTTGATATTTCCCTTGTTATTTGATTGGTAGCTAATAAATTTATCGGAACTGAAATGTCTGATTTGTGTGAGCAAAATTTTATACTTCAGAAGTAATTAAGCTCAACTTACATGAAACAAATCATCCACTTTCTGCTCCCTACACCCCATGTTTGTTGTTCAATACAATATGCTTAGTTTTTAGAGTATGTACTATGTACAACTATGATATGAGTTTTGCCAGTAAAACTCCAGCATAGAGGTACTTTATTGCAACTATACTTTTTCCAAGCTGACTAAATTGTTAGTCATAAGGAAGGCTAGGACTTATTAATACAGAAGATTGGATGGTATATTCTGAAAGACTAAAAACTGTCAGTTTGTTAGCATTACAAACTCTTAATGCTTTGGTAAAAGCAAAGAGTGCATGACAGATACATCTGCAATTGATGCTTACTATATCCTTATTCTAATGTTGCTTTCTAAAATAGATCAAAATGGGATTTCCATTTTCACTTCTAGGAGTTGCAGTTTCATATTTGGGCTTATGATAGAAAATGGAGTAGAGGCCAATGTGAATTCGTTTGAACAAATGTGAAGTCTTGCGTCCTGATTCTGGATCCTTTCCTTTTTTATTAAGAATAAGGCAGTGTTCCAATTTAAGAGACAAATATACTAATAGTGTCTATGTATGACTGGTGGTCCCTTAACCATACAATTTCTGTGTCTCTCTCATATAGGACACTGTATCTTAGGGAAAATGAAAGAATATAAATCCTTGAATCCCTTGTGCGAAACACTTGGCAAAGGGACTGTTCAATTGGCCATTGGACATGGAATAATCATTCAGCCTTGTCCTGATCCATCATTTGAATCCTGGGCTAATGCTGATAACTCCACATTGTTTTACCTGGAGTGAAACGAAGCCTGTCGGGTGTAATATACTTACAAAGTCTTGTTTGAGGGCATGGAAAGCTTTGTGCAATATTTGTGGCTTTGAGCATATTATCTGTTTGTCATTTTACAATATGAATATGATGGTAATGTGGATTTCCATGATGCTGTTTTTAACCTTTTATCTTGGCCTTTCGGTATTTTTGTTAGTCGTGTTATGAAGCAAAATTAAGGTAAGCCTCACAACAATCTTGTTATGCAGATGTATCCTGATTCCTGGCTACCAGATGGATTGAATAGAATGGCTGTTGGTAGGTAACCCCTCAAGCCTGCAGATAGGGAACTTGTTCATATATCTCACGGTCATTAAATTAAAATCGATCTTTATATCCGCGAGGAGATTGGAATTTTGTTTAACCAGGTTCTTCCACACTAATAAATCGAGCAGTGGGATGTTCATTCAGGTTGCAGAGGCATTATTCATTGAGTAGTTTTATATAATTGGTTGTTTTAGCTTCCATATAAGATATAAATTATTATTGCCACTCCAGGCAAGGGAAAAACTTATGTAGTTGATAGACAAGATTTACATTCAATGGTATAATTTCAGACAACTTTTTTGGCTGTCAAAACCTCGTCATTTACCTCAATCTCAAAATCCAAATCATCTGATTTAAAGTCTAACCTTGTTTGTCTTGCATTCTTGCTTGCCTCTTCTGTGTCAAACTTCTCGCAGGTGTGCATAATTGGACGTTTCCTGCTTGCATATATGTGTGTTGGCAGTTTGAGTTTTGATATGGCTTGCCAAGTGGCAGATAGCTGTCTTATTTGTTTTTGGTGCTTAGAGAACTAGGGATTTGTAGGTCAAAACTAGTACATGGGTACTAGTCTACTTGCTGTTTAAAAAAAGGGTACTTATCTACTCTCTTTTTTTGGTGTTGAGCAAGAGATTCAGCTGCTTGCAGAAGCCTTGTTGGGGCAATTAGGATGCTTCGATGGTGGGGTGCCCCTTTCGTAATAGTTAACCATGAAGGGAATGATGAGGTCTCTCTCCCGTGTGACAGCAAGTTAATGTTTGTGATAACGAGTTGAATAGGAAATGGGTAAGATGTACTTTAATGAGGACATTGACACAACCACGTGTGATTGTCGTCTTGGCAACATACAAACTCGCTTTAGGCATGGGAGCAGGGCCAGGAAATTATTTTAGGTCCAATGAAAGACTTATGTTAGGCTTTTCAAGGGAGAGGGAGAAGGGAAGGGATAATAAGAAAATGGAAAACACTGAAGCGCGTATCAAGTGATTGAATTATTGTATTAGCAATTCATGTCTCACAACTCATACTAATTAGGGTATGGTTGAATAAGCTTTCCAAAAGTACTCATATAGGAGAAGAACAAAATAAAATTAATTTCTTCAAAAGTTAAAATTAATTTATATATAAGTTAATTTGTAAAAACTTTGTCGTATTAATTCTTTCAAAAACTAACTTTTTGCTTGTGCATAAGCTGATGGTACACCTGATGGTGGATTTCGATTTGGACATCGAAGTTGGAAGAGATGACAATTTTAGTGTTTTTTAAAATAAAATAAAGATGATAACGTTTATTAGTTATTATTTTAAATTAATTATTTCAAAATTTTAAATTCTGACAATCTTAACAGAGCACTAACATTGACAGAAAACAAAAGATATAATTAAAATGATATTTTTAAAAAATATAAATGATGAAAATAAGATTTTTGAAATTTAATGGACAAAAAAAAATACTGACATTTAGCTTTATAAAAACAAGGTAAATATTACGAGTTCACTTTTCTATATCTTCGTCTTATGTAAATAACTTAATAATAGTAAAAACTCCTTTTTATTTAAAAAAAAAATCTTGTGTGACTTAAGCTTTCGATATAAATTTACAAGTTCATTGTAAATTTTAAAATATAAATTTTAGTTACATTTTTTTAAGTGTTCTCGGTGATATTTTTCCATTAAAATAAAAATTTATTTAATAATATACGTTTATATTATTAATTAGAATATAAACTCAGAGAAATTTTCTTATTAGTTTCACTCTCACTTAGATATTTTAAATATTTTTTTTTTGTGTATTTCATATGCTAACTACATAATTAGCTAAAATAATTCTATCTCAGTTTTCAACTATTTTAAGTTATCCTCGTCTCATCCTTCTATGTATATTTGATCTTTTGTTTGTATATTTCAATTTATCTTTCATAATTTTTTTTAAATGTTAATAGTAAAAGAATGACTTATATCATAATTTAAATTATTTATTATACATATAAAATATAATTTATATATTTTAAAATATTTTAATATAAATTTTAACTGAACAACAAAAAAGTATTAAAAAAAACCTGCCCCTAAAGTTACATTTTAAAAGAACTTTACAATTTTTAAAATCCAAACCTCAACACACCCACCGAGTCCCAATATTGTTGTTGAGCATGAGCGTTTCAATTATTTGTAATTTCAATTTTGCCCCCGAAAAAGTTGTGGTTATCGAACAAAACGAAGCCTCCAAAACGCTTTGGTTTCTTCACCACCACCACCCTTCTCCTCTCTCTCTCTCTCTCTCTCTCTCTCTCTCTCTCTCTCTCTAAAAACCAGAAACAACAAACATAAATCGAAAAGGCGAAAGGGGTTTTCCGAGTGAGATCTAGGGTTTCCATCGATTTGGAGAGAGCATATTGATAGAACGACCTCAACGAGCAAGGTCAGGAGGTGGAGTACTTGAACATGGATTCGGTGCCTCCGAATTCGCATGGAAACCTCGATGAGCAGATTTCTCAGCTCATGCAGTGCAAACCCTTGTCCGAGCAAGAGGTAACGTTGTTCCCGAAACCGCTTCATCTCGCTCCGTTTTATTCCTTTAGTTATTATGGAATGCGATGCGCGGATCGGGAAAATCTCTTGTTAATTGTCATTGGTTTTGTGCTTTTTGCTCCAACTGCTTCTCGCGCATCGATCCGTGGCTTGTTGTAGGGAAAATTGAATCGGTTCCTCTTTTTGTGAAATCTGGTTTCTCTCGGAATTGGAATGGCGACTGGAATGCGCGTTTGTTCGAATATTCCGTTAGATTTGCGGAATTCGTGGTAGCGATTCTAGTTTTTTTTTTATATAAATATTTTACATTGATTTTGAGTATATCATGAGTATTGTGGTTTTTCAGTTTTAGACCTAAATCAATTGGTCTCAATTAATGATGCTTTTCTTCATTTAAGGTGTGGATAATTTAGATTGTTAACATTGACTGAGAATTATTTGAGGAGGAGGAATATATTTCTTTCTCTATGCTTGAGTGTACGTTAATTTTTATACGAAAACTTTTTACCTGTCTTATTAGGGAGGGCTGTAAGTACTATGGATTGGATACTTCCTGTTAACTTAAGCGTACTCTTGCAACTTTACGTAAGGCAGAGTTTAGTTTTTTGAAATGTTGATGCAAGTTAGGAGCTATTTGCTACTTGAGCTCCTAAGAAATAGAAAATACACAATTTGTTTGTATTATTTTCGTCACAAAAAGTTAGGATAGTTGGATTTGTTCTAAGTTTGTTGATCCATGGAGTGTTGTATATGAGTTATGAGTCTATGCTTATTGCTTAAGGAAGGGTTAGTTTTCTTTTTTGTCCCTAGTTGGTTGCATTGGTTTTTGAAGAAATTTAGGCAGGGTTTTCGGTCTTGAGTCAGGGATACAGCTCTGACATTACATACATTGCATGATGTTTGTCTTATTTTGGTACTTACGAAACAGCAGTTGTTTAATGACACGTTTATTTTGTCTCCTTTGAATACGGAAGGAGTCAGCATAGCTGAAGGGAAATATTAAAAACTGCCGGATCCTTGAATGGACTTGTTAATAATTAATAATTAATGAGTAAGAATTCCTTGCTACTTTCTCCTACTGCGTATCTTGAAAAGCATCTGTATTAGTCAAGTTAAACATTTCCAATTAGTTTTGCTTTTTTTTATTATTTGCACATGCCATCATATTTGACCGGTGGGATTCAGGGAGTTAGAGGAAAGTTGTACCTAGGTTTTGCGGGTTCATATCAATTTTCCTTTTTAGCAGAGTAAGTTACTCATGGCAACCTGTGCTGCTTTTGTGGTGATGTGGGGCAGAGGATCCTATGACCACTTTAATGCTCTATTGTCTTGTGTTTTTTGTTTCTCACAGATCACGGCTGAGGTAGCGGCCTTTCACAGAAAAAATCAGACCTATTAGAAGTCACAACTCTGAACAGGATGAATCCTTGTTTTTCTCTTTCCTTCTTATTATGGCCATTGATTTTTAGGGATTTTTTTTTTTTTTACAGTTTAAACTCTTTGCTGAATCAGAGGGATTTAGTGTTGAAAACTTTGAATCTCTACATCCATTAAAATAAATTAAAAAACCCAGCATTCCCACCCTCGATTCACAACTCAGTGTTCTTTTGATGTATATTCCAGGTTTCTAACTAACACGTAAAAGCCCAAACCATAGTTGTCAATAGTGTGTGATTATTGTGACATGGTGTCATGGCACGTGGCCGCAACAGAAAAGAATTAGTCTTCTTTTTGTAAATAGCCTTGCCATTGAGATAGTGTTGTGATTTTTTTGATTTAGCGATCCAACTCTGATTTCACTTTGCACTTGTGTGTACAGGTAAGGGTCTTGTGTGATAAGGCAAAAGAAATTTTGATGGAAGAGAGCAATGTCCAGGTGAGTCTGTCTATTTTTTTATCATTTATGTTAGCATGTTTATATTTGTGCTTTATAGCATAGTTTTAAATAGCGGGTAGCGGTCGACCTCAAAAACGCTAAAGCGGTATAGCGGGTAGCGGTAAAGCCGCTACTGTGAAGTCTATTAAAAATACTCATAATAAATTATACCACATATAAATGTTATAAGATAAGAAATCACCCGAAATAGGAGGAAATGAGGAATGAAAAGTATAATACTACACATTCAAAACAAGGATTCAAGGAACATAAAGGAAACAATATACTAATTCATTGAAAGTAACTAAATTAATAACATTCACTTCTCCCAAAGCCAGTGCCTCCAACAATGACTTACACTCAAAACGACGTCGTTGTTTCCTCCACCACATTCGGAAAATTCCACCGCAAGCTTAATGTAAACATCTATTATATTTAGATTTTACAATTATCATTATATATAATATTTAAAATATTTTTTATTCATAATATATTATTAATATTTTTTAAAATAAACAAGCTTATTAACTCTAAAATAAATAAATAAAAATAAATTTTTATTAATATTAATATATTATTAATATTTATTTAACTGTATCTTCATATTAAAAGATTTATTTTTATTTCTCTATATAATAATTTTCTTGTTTATAAACATTACTTTTATTCGATCTCTTGAAAAAATGTTTAGTATAGCATTAAAATGAATAAAAAATAGGAAAAAATATTTTACTTTAAATGGTGAATAAAAATGAGTGTTGACAGAGGAAGGAAGTGGAGATTAACGGCAGTGATAATTCGCCATTTACCGATAAATTCCTAGCACATAGAAAGAAAGCCTGTATCTCATTATTATCTTCTCTTTCTTTCTCCCTCGAAATACTAACACCAAACCCATACCCACACCCACTTTCCCTCAACCCTCTCTCCCATGGCCTCCTCTCCCCCTCCTCCTGATCCCCCCACTGCCGTCCCCCTCACCCTCGTCCCCATCCCCGCACCACCCTCCTCCCGTCGTCTCCCTCCGCCGTGCTGGTCCCCCGATGAAACCCTCACCCTCATCGACGCCTACCGCGACAAGTGGTGCTCCCTGTCCGCGGCAACCGGGCAGCGAGGGGCTGGCGGCGTCGGCGTATGGATTTGACGAGGCGACGGCAGAGGAGCTCTGCAACTCGTCTTCTCTGCAACCCTTAACTTACCTTTAATTTTCAAAACACTGCCCCCCGATGGCTGAAGCTCTACAACTTGTTTCTCTTCCATGGAAGTAGCGGCGCAATAGCGCCGCACGATCTGCCACCCGCACTGGCCCCACCGGCCGCTACCGGAAACCGTCGCGTTGCGGCATGGAAGTAGCGGCTGGGTGCCGTAAGATAGTGGCCTAAAGCACCGCTATTTTAATCATAGCTTTACAGTGTAGGGATTTTTTTAAAAATTGGTTCATATGGTTCATATGTCACCAACATTGTTTGCATCGAGCCCCTTTTTCCTCTCAATTTGTGACCATTATCTGGTAAGGAGGTCTTATTATCCACCATTTATATTGGTTTTTACTTTGTTTAATATGTTTATTTGTAGGGCTTTAACTCATGATGATTTTGAATGACTGAAAAAACTAAAGAGATTATTTCATTTGCCAATAATTGCAGCCTGTGAAAAGTCCTGTTACAATTTGTGGTGATATTCATGGGCAATTCCATGATCTTGCAGAGCTTTTTCGCATTGGAGGGAAGGTATTCTTTATGATAGTTGGTTTTACATTCAACATGCATTTATTAAATTTGTGACACATTGACTACATAGATTTTATAAGTATGAAATATGTAGTACTTGGAAAATCAGGAAATTCCATGCTCCTTAGTGTTGTATTGCGAAATTAGGTTTGGCCTATTTCTTATTTCATAGCAGAAAGTCTAATTTTTTATTGAGAAACAAGCTGCAGTGTTTATTTCCAATCAGTTGCATACTAAGGCTCTCATTGTCTTATTTCAAATTTGAGAACAAATGTGCTATGTGCTTATTTTATTCTCGGTTGAACCATTATTTTTTAGCATCTCACCCTTGCATATTTAAATACTTTTTTTGCCTTCAGTTGAAATATGGAACCTCTTTGTTAAATACTGATTCTTGTTACCATTTTTGTTGGTAGTGTCCAGATACAAATTACTTATTTATGGGAGATTATGTTGATCGTGGCTATTATTCTGTTGAAACTGTTACGGTAAATATTTATTGTTTTTTTAGAATTCAACTTCGTTCTGACATATTTTTATTGTTATTTATTTTTTATAAGCTGTTATGGGATTATTTGGTTAGGATGTTCTAGTGAAATCCTATAGGTCTTAGACTAATTGACCAAGCTTGAATTGTATTTTTTTTTTTTAATCAGTGATTTGATATCTGCTTTGAGGATTAGAAAATTACTTGGTTTATCAGCAGTAGTTTTTTTACCTAAAATTTCTGTTTTCTGGACCATAATTCTAATATTCCTTTCTCTGTGTCATACTCCTACAATGAGAATGATTCATTACTATTCATGCTATATGCCATGTGTATGGGGGTTTATTGGAATTATTGGGTGCCACTATTAAACTTTTCGTGGTTGTGCACTGTGCTATCCAAAATAAAAAAGTACCATGATTATGTTGTATGTGTAAATAATGCATTATGTCTGTAGTATAAGTGGGATACCAATGTAATACCCTGACATATAAGTAAACATTGCTGAGCAAAATAAATAAATAAATATTAACATGCAAAAATGTGTTTAACATTCAAACTGATTTTGAGGTACAAGTTGATATCGCTATTTTTTAATTGCGTAGTTTAGATGGTGTGTATTTTGCTTCCGTATGGTATTTGTTTTGTAACATTTTTGGTGCTAATTAAGTCATAATGCAGCTTTTGGTTGCCCTTAAAGTGCGTTATCGTCAGCGTATCACTATTCTGAGGGGAAATCATGAAAGTCGCCAGGTTTGTTCTTTTTTAAATCATGTGACCTTCCTGTTAGTAGTGAATTATAGATTAGATTAGATTAGATTTAAAATCCTATTTTGGTAATTGGAGGCATGGTCACTTGGTCAGTATCAGTTGAGTTTTTGACAGATTTTTTCTTATCCATATACTACCCATAAGTTCATATTGCTGCAATGCTGCCAATCAAATGCTTTCACACATCCAGATGAAAGAAATTATGTAGTATTTTGGGAACCAAATATGCTTGTATTAAAAACTGATACCATTGATTTGATAAAGTAGTTGGAGTTTGAACTTCCTACTTTTAAAGCTACTTAATATAGCACTGATTACAGCATTGACTTAATTGTGTGTTCAGTTGTTTTGTATGCTTTAGCTTTGAATGATAATGGCTGTTCTTACCTGTCTGTTGCAGATTACTCAAGTTTATGGGTTTTATGATGAGTGCCTGCGGAAGTAAGTACCTGCTAAGTTCATGGCTGAGGATGAGCAATTATAAAATTGCAAAATGATTCCAAATTAATTTGTTTACCGAAAGTTGATCTGGAATTCATATTATTTTGCTAATCTTTTTTTTCTCTCCATTTTAATCCGTTATATATTTTTTGCTTATTTTTATAACTTTCATTCTTGAAGTTGTGCAATCCTATATTGGTGAATATTTTTATTTCATTTGCAGGTATGGTAGTGCTAATGTTTGGAAGATCTTTACTGATTTGTTTGACTACTTTCCGTTGACAGCGTTGGTTAGTATACTATTACATAATTTTGGAAAGGACTGGGATATTTTGTTAGATTGTCATTGTTCTCAGGTCCAAGGTAGTTTGTTCGATTCAATGATCCTGGGCAACCTTAGTATGTTGGCTTGCATTTAAGATTAGACCATGGTGGAATTGGGTGGTAGCGCTGTGCTGGATTGTGGAATCTGTTGGAGCAGATGACCCCACTGTCCCTCAAAAACCCTATTTCCCCCTGATTCGGAACCATTTCAGATGACCTGGTGAATGAAAAATTGAATGTTGCCAACTGAGATTCTTGGTCTGGTTGTGACCAATTTTGGAAAGAAAAAAAAAAAAAACCTTGAAGCTTCATCTCATGTGACATCAATTCAATCCAATTCTTCTAACTTTTCAATCTTGTTCAAACCCATCTAGTCCCATCTGTTATTTGATCTCGTTTCAAAGTCATGTCTTTGTTATCTGTTTCGGAGCTTTCTTTTGAAGTTCTTTGGTCTGTTCGTGTTCTAGAGCATCCTTCTGATCTATTTGTGCTCTGCCTGCTATGTGGAAGCCATGGCTGTCTGAAGAAGCTTGCATTTTTTTTGTTTCTGAAACCTAACAAATGGGTTTTTTTTATTTAAAATAAACACTTGAGGATCTTCAACTGAAATTTTATATTCCATCTCCTCCAGCATCTTATATTTTTATAATTACTATCAATATAAAAGTAGATTGAAACATTAATAATTTTCAATAACAAAAATATGAATTTATATGCTCTCACACATATATTATGAATTTTATATGATCTTATGATCCTTATCTTTAGCCCTTCCCAATCCTAAGTAGGATCTCAATTTAATGACCTTGTCTAGTTCCATGTGCATTTTGTTCTTGGTACTCCGAGTTTAATATGCTTATTTTGAGCTGTGTCTAGTTTAATTGTGTCTCTTCTTTTTGATTAAGCTTCGTGATATGCTGCTCCATCAATTGCAGTTCACATATTTCACTGGATTTCTAGTTTTCAATAACCGAGTGTTGCTAAAGTGTGATATGTTAACTTTCATAGGTTGAATCTGAAATATTTTGTCTTCATGGTGGGTTGTCACCATCTATTGAAACCCTGGATAACATACGTAATTTTGATCGTGTACAAGAAGTTCCTCACGAGGGACCCATGTGTGATCTTCTATGGTCTGATCCAGATGATCGCTGTGGTTGGGGCATCTCTCCTAGAGGTGCTGGATATACCTTTGGCCAGGTAGTCCTGTTTGTTATGTATCAAGCTTGATTGTTTTCATCTGTCACCATTACTTTTTTTTTATTGCTTATGCATATTACTTTTGTAGGACATATCAGAGCAATTTAACCATACCAATAACTTGAAGCTGATTGCTAGAGCTCACCAGCTGGTTATGGAAGGATATAACTGGGGACATGTAAATATTTGATAACATTTTGTTTGTTCTTATATTCATTCGTTGTGGTAAATAGTTGATTTATAGTCCCTTGTTACAGGATCAAAAGGTGGTTACTATATTTAGTGCACCGAACTATTGTTATCGTTGTGGGAACATGGCATCAATTCTTGAGGTTGATGACTGCAAAGGACACACATTCATTCAGGTTGAGCTTCCGTCTTTTTGTTATCTACTCAAGTAATATGTTGTGGATCTGTAACTCTTTTTTAGTCTTTTGTACATATGTTAATAATTTTTTTAATCTCAGTTTGAGCCAGCTCCAAGGAGGGGAGAGCCAGATGTAACCAGGAGAACGCCTGATTACTTCCTATGATACTATTTTGGTCGAATTGCTATTACCAGCACGGCAACTAATGCCCTGCAGTAATGTGCAAGCTCATCTTGTCCAAATCAGAGCCATGAATCACATTGATACTTATATTTTTGAAGTTAGGCTTCGCTGGATGTGTTATTTAGTTGAATTACAACTGAATCTTTCCAAGTGGAAGCTGAGCAGCAGGCGATGCTAGTGTGGGCATGTGTATCATTCCAGCTTGCAATGTATCAGTTTTAATGTTTTTCCCCCATATTTTTCCTTTTCTATTTATTTGCAAGTCTCTTGACCTTTCTTTTCTCAATTTAGGATTATTGTTAAGGGGGTGGGTTTCTGTAGATTGATAATGCTTTTAACATATCTTTTAATGGTGTTTTATGATTTTTTATGACTTTCAATTTTTCTAATTATATTCGTACTCTGCTAAGCTTGGCGAAAATCAAACGAGTTTTTGTAACCATCGAATGACTTTTTTGAAGAGAACTATTGTATGTCTTGATAAACTTTATTTTTAAGGAAAATAGTCATTTTCGTCCCTGAATGTGTAAAGTGCTGACAAATTTGTCTTTGAAAGATGAAAATTCAAATTTTTGTCCCTGAAAGTGAAGAAAGTGTGATAAATTTATCCCTCCGTTAACTTTCATACGTTACCATTAATATCAGGCACAAATTTGTCAGTGCATTATACATTCAAGGATGAATTTGTCAGCTTTTTACCTAAAATATAATTTAATCTTCATATTCTCTCTTTTTTAATTATTACCAGCATAACGTTACAATAAACACTTAAAAATTAGGAAAACAAACATAAGTTAAAACAAACATAATAATAAACATAATTTGTTTCTTGTTTTGAAATTTTTATTATAACAACATTAGATAATGATAAAATCAAATTGAGTCTTATTTTTTGTAAGAATTAATTTAATAACTGTGCATTTTAATTTTTTGAGTCTCATATTTTAGATAAATATTATCTCATATTTTTGCTTTAAAGTTTTTAATGTGTCAGTACTTTATCAAAAATATGAGACCTAAACAAAAAATGCACAGTTGTTAAATTAATTCTTACAAAAAAATGATACCTAACTTAATTTCGTCATTACCTAATATTGTTATAATAGAAATTTCAGAACAACAAACAAATTATGCTTATTAATCAATATTATGTTTATTATTATGTTTGTTTTTACTTATAATACTTATCCAAAATATGAGGTTCGAACAAATTAAAATACACCGTCATTAAATTAATCCTTAAAAAAAATGAGACTCAACTTGATTTTATTATTATTATCTAATATTGTTATAATAGAAATTTCAGAACAACAACAAAATTATGTTTATTAATCAATATTATGTTTGTTTTAATTTATGCTTGTTTTCCTAATTTTTAAGTGTTTATTGTAATGTTATACTTGTAATGACTAAAAAAGAGAGAATATGAAGATTAAATTATATTTTAGATAGAGAGCTGACAAATTCATCCCTGAATTTATAGTGCACTGACAAATTCGTCCCTGATATTAACGGTAAAAAACAAAAGTTAACGGAGGGATATGTTTGTCACACTTTTTTCACTTTCAGGGACAAAAATTTGAATTTTCATCTTTCAGAGACAAATTTATCAGTGCTTTACACATGGAAATGACTATTTACCCTTATTTTTATCTTGACATGATCTTCTGTTTGATTATTCAAAGAATAATAATTTGCGGTCCTCTATGCAACTTTTGGCTTTTTGATACATTGGGAACAACTTTTTGTTGCATTTAATTTCAGAATGGATTTCTCATTAGTTGCAAACTATTTTTTAGCATGTGTTGGAAAATGAGGTCGAGATGGGTGGACGCACTAATCCAGTTGATCGAAGCTAATTTCCCTTGACAGAATAAAAATGTAGGAAAAGTTCTATTGTCTAAATGATAATCTTGGTACATCCTGAAGTGGTAACATTTCCGAGTGTTTCTGTGGTTTTGGGCAACATCTCCCACATGACTACAGTGTTCTGTCTTGATTCAGTTTCATCGTTCCATAGAATTTTCCATAAATAATTAAATTTAGAACTTCTATTTCTTACATTACAATATCGTTCATATGGGTTCTGTAAACTCGAAGTGTACTTACCTGCCAAGGCTACCCTTGTCAACCAAAACATATCATTAGCCGCAAGTTGAACAGAAACTTACCCTGGTAATCTGCACTTCGTAAACTCCCCATATTTCAATTAACTTCTTGAGAAGACATCCTTGAGTTTAACCAAACTGGAAAAGTTCATCACTGAGAAAGGTAGACTCTTAATGCACTAAACGATTACTAGTATTTGTGGTTGAGTTTGTTAATCGGGCAGAATTAGTTGGACAAATAATAATTATCTTAACCATTCACAAATAATTTTAATCAGTTGATGTACAAATTTGTACTGGTCAGTGCATGCCTTATAAACCTTAAACTACCACTATTGGTATTTTGATATGTATCACCTCTGATACTAATACGGGATAGATATTATAGTAATTGGACAAATAATAGCATTTTTTTTATTGTGTTCACAATAATTAGAAACAACTTATAAAACATTAGTCTTTATTCTAACTTATAATTCATGCTTTTATATTAATATTACAATAATTTCGTTATATTAATTTTTAGAATTTGTCTCACCCACATGTAATGTTGTTCCCATATCTCATATTTGTACTTGTGTTTCCTTAAATATTATCGGTATTTAAAACTGAAACTTGACTAATTTTTTAAAGAAAAGAAATGGAAGAAATAAAACTCTCCCTCTATTAGAGAAAAAACAAAAACAATTGGAAAGAGATTTCGAGACCTTCATTTCTCTTCTCCATCCCTTCAAACTCCTTAACCGAAAATGAACAAATTTTATCAAAATCTCATTCCCCTGTTCCATTCCTTTCCAGCCGAAGAGTATGTAAGAAACACTTAGAATGAGCACTATACAGCAATAATAGTCACGGTATTGATAATTGTAAGTTACACCTGGTTTAAAAATTAAACCACTTCACAAGCGACAAAAAGTACAATGTTACATATCACTTGGTAACTTTGAACCCAGTGTTATAGGCTTGAATGCAGCCAACACCACAGAAACTTTACATGCAAGAAATCCCACCATTCCAACTATGAGATCTTTTGGTGTTAGCATCACTTGAAGATCTCCTGAGCTATACCTTGATGCAATTACAGCCAAGCCTAGAGCCAATGCTACACTTGCTATTGGACCCTTCACTCCTCTGAACAAAGCATCAGTTCTTTCCTTGTCATTGGTGATTAATTCTGAAGCTGGCAATTCATCCACTGATCTCTGCAACAGTAAAAGATACAAGAAGCCTCCAATTCCACCAATCAAGAAAGCAATCCCAGCATTTTCCCCAGCCAAGATGGAAGCAACTGATGTACCAAAAAGCATCAGCATGGCATCATAAAATAACAATGAGAACTTCAAATCTGCGTATTCCTTCATGCTCTCTTCATTTGAGATCTTTGGACTTGAGAGTAAGTTAGGGTCATTAAGTCCTTTGTTGAAGATGCTTATGGGATCAATCCCTTCCAGCTCAGTCACAAGGCTAGGTCTTAATTCCAACATGGACAGATCAGCTCCCTCACCAAGCAACACATCATCAATCTGAAAGTCATACAGGAAGCCAGTGTACCTTGGTACCCCATCTTCCGGTCTAGATGGTTGCCCTTCACAATTAATAACCATTAAGGATACACTTCCTAGGCGCCACTGACCTGACCTTAGAGACAGAAGGGTGTTGTTAGAAAGCCTAGGTTTAAACAGATAAATATGGGATGAACTAATGATTGTACAAACAATTATTTCTTCATGTTTCACAGAGAGCATATTATAAGCTTGGTGGAGAGTTAGATCTGTTATTATCTCTATATTTCAAATGATCCATTTTTAGTCTTTTTCCTCGTCATCTCCCCCCTCCTTTTCCCCTTCTTTGCTTTTATCTTTTTTTTTTCAACCTCTTCATATCTATCATTGGATTTATCTACCACGGACCCCAATTAGCTAGGATTAAAGGTGTTGTTGACGTTGTCGTTTCACAGAGAGCATATATTGGTTGCATAATGATTTAAACTCTGGAATTCGAGTCTAAGATGCCAGAAGAAATATAATAGTATACTGGCTTCCTAGCACAGAATGCAGAAGGGATATTTTCCTTGGTACCTAAAAACAAGTTTTTCGGCAGGAGTACTAGCAAATCATTCTCTTATACACTTTGTCCTAATGATTTAAATTTATAGAAACTTTTCAAAATCACGAGACTCATTAAATAAGAAGTGGAACCTACAAAATTGTGATTTCTAATATATTTCAACTAATAATAGTGTATTAAAAAAAGTGTGTTAGAGAGTACATTGTTAGCATTTGTCTTGTGGGTAGACAAGCCTGTTAATCAAGGGCATTTTAAAATTGTAGGTCAGGGATGATGTCTATGAATATTTTAATCATTTGAAAACAAATAGACAATAATAACATACCTGATTCAACACGGACCCAAAGAGCCTTAAGTAGTGCAATTTTAGGACCCTCAAAAATGAATTCATCTACAGAACCTCTTTGGAAATGAAGCATGTCAATATTAGTCATATCCCCTGATTCTGTAGAATGATCCATCATCAAACTCACAGGGATCCTCTGCAATATTTCCGTTTTCATCTATCAAGCATAGTAGAATTCCAGCATTTGAGTCACTAATACTAGAGCCATATGTGTTGCTTGTAACTAACTTGACCCTAAATAAAGATGTGGATCCATCCTCCTTCAAAGATGATGAAATGTTCTCTACTGATGTATTTGTGTACACTTTCACTTCAGAGGCTGGCAAGAGATGTGAAGGCCCCGCATAGCTCTGAAAATCTGTGGAAGGAACATCAGAGATTGATGAATAAACTAAAATATTAAGCAACATCACAAGTAATTCTTTAGAACATTAGTGACCAAAATATCTACTTTAATGGTCTTCATTGAAATGGTCATCATTACTGAAAGATGTGTTATTACGTCATAACCCTTTCCCTTACCATCTTTCATCACAAATTAGGAGTAAAAAAATAGAGAACCATTGCATGTGAAGGGAAAAGAAATCACTCGGGTCTGCATTTCAAATTAAATTAGTTGGCAACCTAGATAATCAATGGAACTACCTCTGAGGCTCTGATCAATCCCATAAATTAGAAAAGGGGAGTACTTTTTGGTAAAAAAAAAAAAATGTGGAATGCAATCCATGTTAGTTACTACCAGGCCTTGGACCCAACAAATACTAAACTGATTAGTTTTGCCAATTTAATAGAAGTTGGGTAAACCAAGCTTCACGTGTGTATGACTCAAGTTAAAGCTAAAAAAATAAGGCAAGATTCCAGGATACTAAAGTGATCATTAACTACAAATTTTTGAACTTTTTTACATAAATTACCCTGTAAATGCAGAAATCAGATGAAGCCAACAAACACTTGGACAACCAAAACCAACCAATTAGCTTCATTGCAATAATCTTTTACACTATAATACCTGGCAAGTTGCAATCATAATTGCAGCATTAAAAATGTGCAGGATCTGACTAATACTTCACCCCACTAAAGCAAATGACTTGACTATATAATAATTGACTGTGAAGTCTATGATCAAAAATCATAATTGATTATGATCATTGACTTATTTAGGGACAACTGGCCAGATAGATGCAAAATCCGTATAAATAGTAAACCGTATCTTAACAACCACCATGTATTTTATAACTGGAGTAAATCCTCTCGTGAGATTTTTGTACGAAAAAATTATATAAAAATTTATATTTGATTCCCCTAACTTCAGAGGAAAAAGTCAATATTTACAATCATTAATTGAAAAGTTAAAAGATTATATGATGATAAAATACATTCAAATATATAATAAACAAGGAAATTATTTTAAACTTAACGTTTGATTTTCTATGAGTAAATCATTGATTTTGTTTATGCATGAAGTGAATCCATCGTTTTAAAGGACACAATCTTAAAAATTGTATTTACATAAGTACTATTAAAAAGACAGGATGCTATTAAAATTCGTTTAAAAAAATATTAACAGAGAGGTACAGAGAATATCATCCATTCCCATAATCTATCAATAACGAAGCAAACCAAAATTGAAATTAATTTGGATAAAGCTAAAAGTTAAAAGTTTAGATTTTTAATAAAATTCTGCAGAAATTGTTACGTGGGTACCTTGAAAATCAGAAGGAGATAGTCTGGCCCGAACAGCAAAGCGTAAATATCTGTTTTGGGTAGGAACCATTCTTGTTGATGAAGAAGATGATACTTGTATGATTGTTTTCCTTTGAAAATCATGAGAGTGACACGTTGAAGCTGAACGTATCACAGTCCTCACAGGAATTCCCTCCATGCCTCTATACTCCAATTCAAGAATTGCAGTGCAGTTTAGAGACGCAACTGAACTACAGACATTTGAATCCATTAAATAATCAAAGAGATTATTTTAAATATAACTCTAAAGAAAATGTTCTCAACAAGCGTTTGTAGTCCAACGGTTAGGATAATTGCCTTCCAAGCAATAGACCCGGGTTCGACTCCCGGCAAACGCAAATATTTTTCTCGTTTACTTTCGTCTTCGAAACAAATGTTGTTACTAATTGCATTTTTAGTTTTATTTCATTAGTTTTAATGTTATATATTGATAAATTCAACAAAGCCACAAGACCCCTAACACAATATGAATTCTTAAACAGTATTTCATTGGTTCTACTCTATGTCAATTATCAATTACCCAGTAACACCTAAAAAAAATGTATCTGATAAGAAATTTAAATTAATTTTTAAACTCTTTATTAAATAAAATCTTATTTAATTTTTTGATAAACGATTTTTTAATAATTTTTAACATTTTAAAAAACGTTTTTTGAAATAATATTTTTAAAAGATTAGTTTCTAAATTTTTATATATTTTTTGTCCTTAAATATTTATTATTTTTCCTTTTTAATTTTTGTTATTTAAGTTAAAATTTTATTATTATTATCCTTCATATAATTAAATAATTTACCAAACACTTACGATTATTTATGATATTTTTCCAATTTTTAACTAACAGCTCACTTTTAAATTTTTAGCTAACTTTTCAGATAAATTTGTCAAACATAATCTTAAATTATGTTTGACAAAATATTTTAATTAATTTTTAAAAAGTTTTATTAATTGAAAAAATAAATTGATTATTCACTAAACAATCTTTTTTAATAATTTCTAGTAATTTTTAGCATTTTTTTAAATACTACTTAAAATAATATTTTTTAAAACATTACCTTTTAATTTATAACTTTTTATATTTTTTTTATTCTTGATATATTTATAAAATTTTCTTATTATTTTTTTTACATAAATCGATTTTATTATTTTTTGTTATTTTATGTTTTTCAATTATTTTAAAAAAACAATTTTAACAAACACTTATATTTTTAAAATTTAATTTTTTAACAATTTTTAAGTAATTTTGTATCTTTCAGTTAAATGGAAGATAACCGTATTCACTTACTTGTGAAAGTCCTAAATGGAAGGGAAAGTGCTAATGGAATTGGGAAGCATGTTACTTAGGGTCTGCACAAGGTATTAGGCACCGACTAGGGCCAATTATAGCTCAACAACTCAAAGAACCCAAATAAAGGGACACGGGATGGAATTATACATATCAATTCATTTTTGAAATGAACATTAATTGTTTCAAAGAAACTATATTGTATTAACTATTCCTTTTTAATTGTTTATGTCCAAATTGTTTCAATTCTACTATATTTTTTTGTTAGTATTAAATTTAATGTATAATACCTCAAGAAAATGTATAAACTTATAGTACACGTCTTGAATTTTCCTTTTTAATAAAAGACAAAGGTATGTACGCAATAACCTAAAGGGAATATTCTACATATTTAATTAATATATTTAGAGGAAACATATTAACTCCATTATATGTTGAAACCTAAATATGAATGTGGTTTATTCTGAACTCGAATTCGTGGGTTCAACTAAAAAGATTAAATATTGGATATTGATATGATTTATAATGCCTTACAAGAAACAATTATAAATTAACTCCTATATATTTAATTCAATGTCCAGATCTAAATATTAAAGTGGTTTATTCAAAACTCGTGGGTGGAAATAAAATAAAAATTATTGGATATTGATATGATTATAATTCCTTAGAAGTAACAACTATATATTAACTCCTTTATATTTGATTCCATGTTCAAAACTAAATATTAAAGTGGTTTATTCGGAACTCGTGGGTTAGACTAAACAAAAATATTGAATATTGATATGATTTATATTTATAATGCCTTACCAGAATTATATATTAACTCCTTTACATTTGATTCAATGTTCAAACCTAAATATTAAAGAGATTTATAGAAATTAAACAAAAAAGTCTCTATTAACTTGAGTCCAGTCCAAAACTATTTACTATTTCAACACTAAGGACTAGAGTTTTATTATCGGTATCAACAAAATGACTTTTGGATCATATCAGTTAAGAGTAATTATAAAACTACCCTTTTTCACCTCATCTTGTACTCATGGTGTCAGTATTTTTATTTTTATTTTGATTAAACGGTATCATACTTACGTTGTGAAATAATGGAATTGTAATTCTATTGCAGGAAATTTCACACATTTTCATTATAAAAAAATTTCTCTGAAATAATACTAAATGAAAGTGATATCTTTGTGCAATGGAATCACATTTCCTTAATATTGTTATGTTTTATCCCTTATATAATATAATCATGATTTTATTATATATTTTTCCTTCTCGAAAAAAGTATTATAGCATTGTGTTTTCACTGCATAAAAAGGGGTGTAAATTTTTTGCACAACAGAATCGTAACAGAATCACACAGTTCTGTTATGTAATGCGCAACGGGCAAAAAAATTCACACTCTCTTTCAAGAAAGGATAATCTTAGATTTTTTAGTAATTGTAGGAACCAATAACAACTTCTTTAAGCACAAACAAAATACGTGACGGAGAACAAAATTAACAATAACATGAGAAGCTTCCTCAATGGGCACACTTGCTTTTCCCCCTCCCCCACTTAACCATTGTAAAGCACACTCCAAACAAACTAGCCAAAAATCCCATATATTTCAACCATGTGAATTCCCAAATTGAGTGGGTTCACAATAAATGATTGAAATAATTACAATGATGTGAATCAACCAAATCAATTGACATAAACCATCACATGATTCATGATTAGGTGAGTTTTAGGTGGTATTAAAAATTAAAAAAGAAAAGGTATAGAATATAAAAAAAAAAAAAAAACATTTAAACACAAAATAAAATTAAAATCATTTTTCCTTAAACAATTAGAACAACTTGGCAGAGAAAATCATTTCTTCAATTTTATTTTTGATGAATATTTCTTCGGTTGTTGCATAAAATGATCAAAATTATGCTCCATAAACACGTTCCAAGTTTGACAAAGTTCTTTAGTAAAAAAAAAAAAAAAAAAGTGTTCAACGAAATCGAAGCCCGGAATTAAGAATTTCCCCACGGGACCGGGACCGGGAATTAGAGTACACGTCAAGATATCATGGATTCGCTTGTTGGATTATTACAAGCATAATTAAAACGTGTTTGTGGGACATACGCAAAAACAAATATTTTCAATTCCCCAACCCTTTGATTGGTATCTTCATCTTATCACTAGAATGTTGTTGTTGAATTCAATTATTCAATAATCCAACATGGAGGATTCTTCCCTCTACAATTCAACTCCAGGTTCCCAGCAGCAATATCTTCTAAACCATCATAGAGAAGGGTCAGAGACAGAACCAGATGGTTCCAAGACCAAATCACACAAGAAGCTATCACTTCTCCCTTTGGTTTTTCTGATCTATTTTGAGGTTGCTGGAGGCCCCTATGGTGAAGAGCCTTCAGTGGGTGCTGCAGGCCCTCTAATAGCCATCCTTGGCTTTGTGGTTTTCCCTTTCATTTGGAGCATTCCAGAGGCACTTCTCACCGCTGAATTGGCCACAACTTTCCCTGGCAATGGTGGATTTGTGATATGGGCCAATGAAGCCTTTGGACCCTTCTGGGGCTCCCTCATGGGCTTCTGGAAGTTCTTCAGTGGGGTCATCAACTTAGCCTCATACCCGGTTCTCTGCATAGACTATCTCAAATTGGTGATCCCAGCTTTATCTTCTGGCTTCCCTCGCTCTGTGTCTATTTTTCTCTCCACTTGTGTGTTGTCTTTTTTGAACTATTCTGGTTTGACTATAGTGAGTTATACTGCAGTTGTTCTTGGTGTTGTTTCACTTTTGCCTTTTGTGTTATTGTCTTTGTTTTCTTTGCCTAAAATTGACCCCAACAAGTGGCTAAGTTTTGGTCAAGAGGGTGTGGAGAAGGATTGGACACTCTACTTCAACACCATCTTTTGGAACTTGAACTTTTGGGACAATGCTAGCACTCTAGCTGGTGAAGTTGAGGAGCCTCATAAAACTTTCCCAAAGGCCTTGTTATCTGCAGGGCTGCTTACTTGTTTGGGTTACATAATTCCCTTGTTGACTGCCACTGGGGCTATGCCACTTGATCAACAAAGTTGGGTTGGAGGGTATTTTGCACATGTTGCCGGGGTCATTGCTGGGAATTGGTTGAAAATTTGGATGGAAATTGGTGCTGTTTTGTCAATAATTGGGCTGTTTGAAGCCCAACTAAGTAGTGCTGCATACCAGCTTCTTGGTATGGCTGATTTGGGATTCATACCAAGAATTTTTGGAGAAAGGTCTAAGTGGTTTAACACTCCTTGGATGGCCATTTTGATCTCAACAGTTATAGCACTTGGCATGAGTTTCTTGACCTTCACAGAGATCATATCTACTGTGAATTTCTTGTACAGTTTGGGGATGCTTTTGGAGTTTGCAGCTTTCCTAAGGTTGAGGAGGAAATTCCCTGCTTTGAAGAGGCCATTTCAGGTTCCATTGGGGTTCTTTGGTTTGGTCATAATGTGCTTTGTACCATCTGTGCTTTTGGTGTATGTGATGAGTGTTGCTTCCAAAATTGTGTATGTGGCTAGTGCCTTCTTGACCTGTCTTGGGATTGCTTTATATTATTTCATGAATCTTTCTAAGTCTAGGAAGTGGCTTGAATTCAGCCGTGTGGGAGATAAATTGGGTGAAAATGATTATGTTTTGTAGAAGTTTGGTATGGTTGCTATTTTTTATGGAATCTTTGCCAAAAGGATTTGTTTGGGGTAGAAGAATCTTTGTTTATACTGTGTCAGTGTGTATATTTATGCCGGAGAAATTGGATTCTCCTCAGCCATTATGTTTTTAAAGTATAAATATTGTCATTTTCAAATGTCTTGATGACGATTTAAAAATATGTTAATATTAAAATAAAAATAATTAATGAAGTATCAAATAATTGTACAATTATGTAAAATATTGTAAGCACAATTTACTATTTATAAAAAATATCAAGTGTGATAAATAAACCAATTGATTTTGAGTATACACCAAAAGAAATAGACATGTACCCAAAAAAAATAAAAATTAAGTCAGTCCATTTTGTCCATTTTTGCTTTTCTCTCGTGTACGTACGAAATGCCTATTTGTAACGCTTAACTGCTTCCTCAAGTGGCCTTGGTAACTGATGGTGTTAAAGCTGAAAAGAAAAGGAAAAATGTGGACAATATTAATAATGTGGAATAATTGACTTATATACACTGATAATTGGAAAATATCTAATGTGTATATATATCTTCAAAAAAAAATTGAGACATATATTTAAAATTACTGATATAATTTTTATATAAATATTCAATGTATTATTTATTGTATTAAATATAATATATTTATTAAATTTAATAAGTATGATCCATACGGATTGGTCCATACGAATTAGTTAATCTGTATCCGTCATCCGTCATCGCAGCCATGCCTAGACCACCTCCCTCCATGCCGTCTCTGTCCCCCTCTGCGATGCTTGCTCCTACTCCCCCCGCCTCCCTCCGCGATGCGTGCTTTCCTCTTCCCCATCTCTATCTCTCTCATCCGCACACCACAAAGCCACCACGCGCCTTATCTCTGCGTCATCACCCTCAAGATACTAGCCACCGATAAGGTCATGGAGTCCGTGAAGAGTGCCATGGTCCTCGGCATCAGCTCCATCACCACTTGCCACTTCGTCCTCAACCTCAGCATCCCCCTATCCGTCCTCGACCACAATCCCCGCCTTGATCTCGCCATCGACGACGCCAACGAGGTCAGTGAGGCGATCTATAATCCGTAAGGTTCTTAAATATTCATAATCTGTAAGATTCTTACAGATTTGTCAATCTGTATGAGATTACAGATTAGAAAATCCATATGGACTTATGGATTCATCAGTAAGCTCATACAGATTGGCAAATCCATAAGTCCATATGGATTGGAAAATCTGTAAGTCCATACAAATTGATCAATCCGTAAGAATCTTAAGAAAGGGCATTTTCAATTTTTTGTTGTCTTTTCTTGGTGTATGAAGAAATTTGTCTAGTGCTGGAAGAAAAATCCAAAAACCACACATTGAAGGAGCAAGAAGTCCTAAAGCCCAATATATTCATGTGCACTGAGGAGAAAATCTGCTAATTTGAACAACTAGCCCAATTCTCTCTCAAAAAAAAACAAAATACTTCCAGCAATAACCAAATAGTTTCATTTTGGGTGTTAACACACAAATAACTGTTTAAATTATTTTAATATAATTATTTTAAAAATCAATAAACCTATTATATATAATTGATTGTGATTAAATGATTTTACAATTTTTTATATTGTACATAACTTTTTTTCTCATTTTAAAATATATGCAAAGGTAATTCAAATAGCCATATAATAAGTTAGTTTCATTTTGTAAATGAAATTTTATTTTCATACTAAGAAATAAAATATGAGTACTTTTTTTTAATGCAAGAGTTCCAAATAGTTATATTTGTACATGTAATAATTTTAAAATTGACTTTTGTTTTCAAAAGAAGCTTATAAGAATGTATAAAAATAATATTAAACAAACATTACATTGACCTGAATAAAATTAGGTTTGAACTATTTAAACAAAGTTACATATCTAAATATTGTGAATAGAAAAAATATTATTAATAAAATAAAATTGTAAAAAAATTGAGGATTTTCATATCATAAGTTGTTTTCTATTTTAAATAATTAAATCAAACAGGATAAATCCATTTAAAAAGATAAATATAAATATTCAATATATATGTTTTTATTCACAAAATTAGAACATAACACTTTATTTAATAAAAATTAATTGTCCTTCTACATAACTAACAAATATTAATTAGAATTATGAGAATGATAGTAATTTTATCTATTAATATTTGAATAATATAATTTTATATGTCATTTTAAAAAAATAACTTCTGATAGTGATTAATATTAAAGAAGTAGGCAAGTAAATCAAGGGAAAGGGATAACTCGTGACTAACAGCGTTATCCTTAGCTGGCTTTGGGTGGAAAGTAACGATCTTTCTTCTTCGGGAAATGATTGTTCGAGAAAAACAAAACACTTTAAGAATTCAGAATCAAGTCGAAGCTCCACAGCATGCAAGTTGCGCCAATACCACATAAAATAACAAGCTCCATCAACGTGCATATATTCAAACCTCCATTGCACTCACATTAAATTATTTTATAATTTTATTCAGTTTAAATTTTAATAAAAGTATGTTAGTAATATTAATAAATTTTTAAATATATTTTATATACCCATATATTTCAGAAAAATGTTATTATAAGGAGTATTGTCCTATGTAAGGTTCTTTTTCATTTTAGTGATATCTCGTATGCTCATTTTTATTTTTATTTTAAAAAGGTAATTTAATTCATTTGTTTTGTGTGGTTTGCACACTTGATTTGAAATAATAAAAATTCGGTGAAAATATTTAATTACAATATAATTCCTTTTTTATTTAATTTACCCTTTTAAACTGTAAACTTCATCTAAAAATGTTTTAACCACAAAAAAATGTTATTAAAAAAATCATCTAATTTCGGTTGGAATTAAAGAAAAATAAATTAGATTACATAAATAAATATATTAAGTCATTTACCTACGTAAATTTCTTTTTAAATTAAATTAGTTCCAAAAATAACTTGTTTATT
>PYAF01000205.1:4502619-4521576 GCA_007407185.1 Glycine tomentella | reverse complement strand
CTTTTTTTTGTAAAAAATAATAATATAATATTCAGTTAATTTCAAGCAATAAGTCTTATTTAACTTAACCTATTTTTGCATCTATTAATATGTCAAATTTAAATATTAAAAATTAATTTTAAGTGGTATTATTTAAAAGAAATAAAAATTTATAAAAATAAAAAATAAAGTAATGTAAAAAAACTACCTAATTTAACTTAAAAACACTTCTATTCAAGAGTAGCCACGAACCATTCAAATTCATATTATAAAATGGATATAAAAAATCATATTATAAAGACTAACGGGCATGAATTGATTTAAAGAATTTTTCATTTAAAAAAATAATAACTCAAATTTAAATCAATAATTCATCACATTTACATATCAAACTAAATATTAAATATTTTTTCCATGAAAAAAGGAAAAAATAAAATAAAAGTTGTGTGCTTGGAACAAAATTTGAACACCAATTAAAGGAAGGTGAATTTGATGTTAAAGGATCATTTGGTGGTCTCAAAGAGAGAATAGATGTTTTATAATCAACTATAAGTTTTGTGTTGGATACAATACTCACATCAGCGATTATGGTCAAGAATTATTTTACCAACTGCCATACTTTACAAATATCGTTTGACACTTTTTTATAAAGTACCATAAGAAATAGCAATTCTATTTTTAAAAATTTCATTGTAATGTAAATAGGAAAGACTAATACCAAATTCATAAAAAAATTCAAGAGAAGCAAAAAAATGCAAGATCGTTTATGTTCTTGACTAGTCAAACATGGACTAATCATAGATCATTGGATTTCGATTACCAAGGAATCAAGACTTTACAAATAAAGTCCAAGGATTGACATTCCATTGCTGTCATTTTATATGTATATGGTTACAATTATCTACCTTCCCAATGTGTCTATGATGTAGCACCATGAGGACTATTAGCTAGTGTATATCGCCTTATGAGACCAGAGTATGGTATAGATAAACTCAAAGAGGTTTAGGTCTCAACACATTTCGTGGAGAACCAACTAGATATAGGTTCAAGTAGCATTTCATCCCTAACCACAATTCATTCACTGATTCTTCAACATTAGTTGATTCGGACTTCCACTTAGTTTCACTCAAGCTTTATCCTGGTCATGGATAGATTATCCAAGGTTGGGTCCATAAGCAATAATAATAGATGAATTTTGTATTTATTTTTAATAATTTTTTTCATTTATAATTAGTCAAACTAAAATAAAATTAGTTAAAATTTAAAAATTAACTATACATTAAGGATAAAAAAAATATTTAAGCAAATTCTTAAGGAAGGTCAGGCGTGTTTGGTTTTGGGTTTGGGTTTGCGAATGAACGAGTGAGTGCGGGCTGTATAGAATCCGAGATTTGATTAGTCAGGGAAATTAAAACAGAACCGAACCCTCCGAAAACGCAAAACCCTGTTTCGCGTAGTGGCCATGGATTTCCAAGTCGTCGTTCTCGGCGGTGGCGTCTCCAAGAAGCTCATCCCTCTCGTTTCGCAGGTTCCGAACGCGAATGCTTCAAACCAAACAAATTTCGATGCTATTCTATTATTCTAAAGCGCTTCTTTCTGTTCGCAGGAGCTTCCGAACGCGTTGCTTCCGGTAGCTAATCGCCCCGTTCTCTCCTACGTTCTCGAGTACTTGGAGCTTAGCAACCTCAAAGATCTCATTTTGGTATTTTCATTTCTTGCAATATTTTAGATGTTATTGGAGAGGGTAAATAGTGAATTAGTAATGATTTTTTTTAACTGTAGGTGGTTGAAGGCGAAGAAGCGGCTGTTCATGTTGGGGCTTGGATTTCGGGGGCTTATGCTGATCGCCTCCACGTTGAGGTAATCACTTTTTGGATATTAGAAAATATACCAAACATGATTCATTGCCTCTATATATGTCTCAGTAGTGACCACAAGCATAAGGATATTATGTAGGTTTTATTTGGATATACTTAAGTAAGTTATAGTAGGAAAAAAAATAGAATGAATTAGCCTGTGTGGATAAACTTTTCAACAAGCACTTTTAGAGAAGAAAATAAGAAGGTAAAGTGAATTATGTTTCTCTTGTAAGTTAAAATTAGCTTATGCATAAATTAAAATAAACTTTTAAAGAAGCAAGATGGGAGAGCTTCTATAAATTAGCTTATGCATAATCAGATTTTAACTCATGCAAACAGGGTCTTAAGGGTCTTTTTTTTTAACAAAATTATCGGCAAATGTTAATATTGTTAGTTTGTTAGTTTTTTTATTAGCAGGAGGGATTGAACCCGCGACCTTTCTCTCCTTCCCTTTTTTCTTAACCATCCAACCAACCTTATATCTCCCTTAAGGGTCTTATTTAGTTTCTACTTAAAAGTATTGATACTATGTCCAAAGGTGATGATTTGAGTTTAAACTTTTTCCAGGTTGCTGCAGTTCCTGAGGATGTGGGGACAGCGGGTGCAATTCGGGCCATTTCACATCACCTAACTGCTAAAGACATTTTGGTGGAATATCCTCCCCTCCCCTGCCCCTGAACACTGATTAAAATAATGTTGTTATTTATGGTTTTATTGATTTTCTGCAGGTTGTCAGTGGTGATCTTGTTACCGATGTGCCACTAGGTGCTGTTGCAGCTACTCATAGACAGCATGATGCAGTTCTCACTGCTATGCTTTGCTCTGCTCCTGTAAGTGGACCTTTGGAGTCAGTATCCTCTGGTGGGAAAGACAAAACCAAGAAACCTGGCTGCTATGATTTGATAGGGCTGGATGCCACAAAACAGTTTTTAGTTCACATAGCAACTGGTTAGTTATCTAGTTTTCCCTTGTATTTGGCATTTTGTTGTTGTATGTGTGCTCATGTGGAATCTTGCAACTCTTTTCAGGAGCAGAAGTTGAAAAAGATCTTCGAATTCAGAAGAGCATGCTCCCTGCAGTTGGCCAGGTACTTTTTCTTTCTTGTCTCTGAACCTTCCTAGTTTGTTCCTCCTGCCTATAATTTCTCTAATGTTATGAGTTTATCACTCTTCTAGTGTGAGATATAAGTGTCTATTCTATACCAACTTTAGTATTGGAGTTATTTTCTGTTTGTTATTTGTGTAGAGATGGAAATTGGTTATTGTGCTTTTAGAGTAAGAAAATTGTTCAATCTGTCAATCTTAAAGAAATAGCATTTTCTGTGAAAATATGAATTCTTCATCTGAGTAATAGAAAATTAAATGCAAGACTACTGCAATTTCTTATTTCTCTTTGTTTCTCTTTATTGTTATTTGTCCTTCGTGTAGATAGAAATAAGAGCTGATCTAATGGACGCCCACTTGTATGCATTCAAAAGGTACACTCACTTACTTTTTAACTTTCTCCTTTATTCGTAATCTTGAATTACTCATGTTGTATTCTGAAACAAACTTTTATTGCAGATCAGTTCTACAAGAAGTTCTAGATCAGAAAGAAGAGTGCATTTCGTAGCTTAAAGCATGATGTATTGCCATATCTAGTCCGGAGCCAACTGGTTAGTTGTTAAAGGTTTTTGCAGAGGTAGGCTAGGGAATGTTGTACTTTTAAGGATTCTAACCTTATTCATATTTTCTAAATGAGAGTTAGAAATCAGAAGTATTATTAAATGGTATGCCACACACAGAAGAAAACGGAACTGAAAAGGTTATTTCTCAAAGCAATCAACAAATGTTATCTCAAATACACGCTAATGCATCTGAACCAACATTTCATCTGCGACATGCACTGGGTCCTCATGGTTCTACTTTTGATCGAAGAACCCACAAATGTTGTGTGTATATTGCTGGAAGCAGCAAATACTGTGCTCGCTTAAATTCTATACAAGCATACAGTGACATTAACCATGATGTGAGTTAGTTATTGTTATGATCTTTATCAGGCACTTGCTATTGCCTTACATGTTTTCTTTGGGTATAGTTCTGGTTGCTTGGGCGTTATTCATTTTTTACTGTGACAGGTGATAGGAGAGGCTAGTCACTTATCAGGGTATTCCTTCTCTACTCAAAACAACATTATCCATCCTTCTGCAGAGCTTGGGGCAAAAACAACTGTGAGTTAGTTACCTAAGATATACAGTTTCTGGAGCACTATTTTTGTTCCTCCCATTTTTAAGTTTATATAAATAGTTGCGATTTGTTTTTAGGTTGGACCACATTGTATACTGGGGAAAGGTTCACAGATGGGTGACAAATGCAGTGTGAAACGGTCTGTCATTGGCCGTCATTGTCGGATTGGTGCCAATGTTAAGGTGGGATGATATATTATTCTTACAAGTTAACAGAAAGTTACTTTCTGGTCTTATGATTTGTCTGTGACACTATGATCTCCAACCCTCGATGATTGGTCAGCAACACTGATTGGCATCTTACTAATGAGTTGTATTCAATAATGTTAATGCCAAGTTTTTTCTTGACTTGCTTTTATGCATGCAGGTTGTTAATTCAGTAGTTATGAATCATGTTACTATCGGAGAATCTTGTTCAATCCAAGGTTCTGTTATCTGCAGCAATGTACAGCTCCAAGAACGTGCTGTACTAAAAGATTGCCAAGTAATTTCACCTCTCTCTGGCAATTTTTCATGATCGCAATTTGAATTGGAATGTGATATTGCCTGTCTTGGCAGGTTGGAGCAGGTTTTGTGGTCACTGCTGGTAGTGAGTGCAAGGGGGAGGTCTTGGCAAAGAAATGAAACTGGAATGTGAAAATCGAGGATGGGGAAATACATAGCAAAATGACTTCTATTCTGCTTGATCATTGCTTGGAGCAAATTTTGTGCTTTTTGCTGTTAGCATTTACAATTTGGTGATCTTAGCAGGAGGAGCAAAGAAATTTTAATACTTCCAATTTGTATGCATGTCCTTTGCAGTTTCTTGCATTTTGTTTGAAAATGGCTGCAATCGGTGTTGAATATTCATTGTGTAAATGCCTACTAATTGCTTCCTCTTCACTATTTTCTTCCATTCAAATGCTTGTTGCAAGGGACTTTAGGTTGGTATCTTGCTGCTGTACTAAAGCTGTATAATCCAGCGCCATCAGTTTTGTATTCCGAGCAAATGTAGTACTATTGATGCGTTTTGGCTTTTTCAGTTTTGTACTTTTGTTTTTGTTTGAGATCTAGTGATAATAATGCTTACTTGAATTTCATGCTTGCTTTGTAAGTAATTCGTTTAAGCTCACTTTTTTCCTCCCTTTTTTTGCGAGAGGGAGGGGTGGTTCTCAAAGCTTGGTAGCGTCAACCAGCAGATCATCTGATGGGATTGGGATGAGAGGTGTGAATGTTACAGAATTACTCAATGGTCTCTAGAGAATTGCGAGTCTCATTGATGCCATTTACACATATTAATTGGTAAAAGTCGCCATTTGCATTTTGGTTTTGCCTATATATATCTTTTGTTCAAGAGTACCCTTATAATACCTGTTTTAGATTGCTTTCACTACAAACTGGTGTTTAGTAAAAGGGACAAAATGTGTTGATAGATTATGAAAAATAAATTATAATCAATTCCATGAAATACTTTTTATGTTTGAAAATATTTGATAAAAAGGGATATTTAAATAAAAGACATTTCCTATAGTAAAATCGTATTAAAAAGATAATTTTTTTAAAACATCCAATTGTCTAGATAAAAAAACAAAAAAAAAACTTGATAACTTAACAATTGGTTTTAATTATGAAAAATTTATTTTTTAAAAAATAATTGAAGCTTATAATCTGAATATCTTCTAAAATGTTAATCACATAAATAGTACTTATGTACTTGAACAGTTTTTTCCGTGCAAAAGGCATTTATTCCCTTGAAAAGAAATCAGCATTGCCAAATACACCATTTTTTTTTTTTACTTTAATTGTGCATGGAGTCTTTATTTTATAGGTTTCATGAACGTAATGGTTAATTAACAATTCTTTTAAAAATATATTACACTAGTTTAGGATGTGAGAATTTTTTACACAAGACACGTTCATCTTTACTTGGTTACATCATAAATAGACATTAGTAGCCAATGTTTATTTAGGAAAAACAGTTAAATTAATTTATGAAATCTATATCATTGATCATTATTCTTTGAATGATAAAAGAAATGCTTAAAGTCCTTGAATATGTTTTTTTTGTCAAAATTAATCCCTATGTCTGTAATTTGTAGATTGGGGTATAAAAATTTAGAAAAGAATAGTGTTTTATATGATTGGGATTGACAATTAAAATCACTATCATATGACTCTTACGGATTGCTGATCTGTATAAAATCGAATGATGTATGTTGATATTATAGTGTGTATGTTAGGTGTATTGGAATCATGAAAAGTATAGAAAGTTAAACTCAATTCAAATTGAGGGACCGTGCGCCGATACGAAACCCGCATACAAAAAGGAAGGGTACGAAAATCCAACATCTTTCCATAGCTGTGTTTGACTCCCTCCCTTGGGCTGTGTTTTTTCTATGTTGGACTATCAGATTTGCTCTCTTACTTTGTACTCTTTGTTGGCATTCTTGGTTGTGGTTATCTTTGGCATTGTTTTGGCAATTCTATGATTCTTTTCAATGCTGGCATATCATTGGGGAAAGACAATAGGTCCTACCATGTGATGCAGCATTGTGCATTTAATCTCGAAACTAAGGGTGTGCCTTTAATTTCTATTTTTTTAAAAAACTGTTTTTAGCTTTCAAAATGCAACTAAACAAAGTTGCTCATATAATTGATGGAGGATAGTGCAAGTACACTGCAAAGTGTGGATTTGACAAAAGTTGCTCACAAAATTGGAGGGTAGTGCAAGCACACAGCAAAGTGTGGAATCGAGAGAGAAGTTAAAGAAAATGAAAATTGACAAAAACATGAAAACATTTCTCAGCTATTTCTATTTTTTTGGGTTTTAAAACAATTGTTTTGAAAACAAATTTCAAAACTTAATAGATTTTAAATAAGAACACGATTATTGAGTAATTAGTAGTGTAAACTTGTTTTAGAAGAGAATCAAATATTGTATATAAAAAAAAGAAGAGAATAAAATATGTATATGCCCTTAAGTTTCTAGTTTTCCTGAATGCATTTTAATATAGATTTAATTATTATTTTAGTTCTCTAATTTATTTTTTAATTTAATTTGATCACCTTATCATTAAAAGATTCAATTAAATTCTTTAATTTTTAAAAATGATTTGATTTAGTTCCTTTATTTTTAAAATATTCAACTAGATCCTTTATTTTTTAAAATTAATTCAGTTTGGTCCTATTTTCTCTTTTATTTGCTAAGAAAATTTTGAAAAACACAATTGAATTTGGCTTATATTGGGACCAAATTGAACCAATCTTAAAAAATAAGAGACCTAACTGAAATTTTTAAAAATAAAAAGATCTAATTAAATTATTTTTAAAATTATAGGATCTAATTGAATCTTTTAATAACAAGAGAATTAAATTAAACTTATAAATTAAATTAAAGGATCAAAATTATAATTAAATCTTTAATATACTAAAAAAATAAAAAAATTCAACACATTTACCTAAATACCGTCCAAATCGTCCCTCGATATTGTTAGTAGATAGTCCAAATATCCAAATCAATCCTCTTTCTAGTTTTAAAAACTATACTATTGTTAATTACTTTAGTTTTTTTAATTTTTTAAAATCTTCATTTTAATTCTTAACTTTACAAAAATATATTCATTTTAGAATGAATAATATATGTATTGATAGTGTAAAGGATTTAATATTATCATTCAATCACAAATAATCATAATATAAATTTATTAATTTTTATAAAAGTCATACCAATCATAATTTTTGATTAATTAATAATTAATAATGCAAACTTTTTTACACAGATTGTACATAAAAATTAAATTATGCATTTTATTCCTTTTTACTTTATATTCCATTATTTTACATTAAAAGAAGACCAAAATGAATGACAATAAACAATGTTACGACTTTATAAAGTGAAGGATTTCCCACTAATAATATCAAATGTTCACCATTTGATTACACTGAATTAATAATGTTACTAAAGCCTGCTCTGAATTGATAGCTCACGCTTCATTTGGTCTCTCAAAACTCTCCTTAGTAATTTGTTGGAAGCTGTTCGGGGAAAGTTGGGCACAATTTTAACAAGGCTCATCTATAAAGTAACAAAATGTGTTGTGAACATCAAATCAGTAACTTCATCATAAGTCAGGTTAAAATTTGCATAAAATTTCAATTTCCCTTCAAACTCAGACTTTAATGAATCTTTAAATAATTAAGTTATTGCTTTTCGTGATGTATTCAATTCAAAACCGTAGTTGCTTATAATGAACAAAGGGTCATACCTTAAACAAAGGATTAAGGTTGCTTTGAATGGCTTTACTGAATTTCCTTTTTAGAGTTTCTGCATTGGAATTGTATCCTTTCTTTAAAACTGCAAATATAACCAGTTGTTCCGGGCCTCCATTTGCAGGAGAAACACTGATTGCCGCTGTCTCCAAAATGCCTTCGTCGGCCCTATCACAGACACGCTCAATTTCTACAGAACTTGTCTGCATATCAAAACAGAAGTACAGTTGTTCACATAATTAAAATTTATTAGGATGAATATATATGGCTTAATAGACACATTTTGAAGTACATTACCTGGGATGCTGGCTGCTAGAAGAAAGAAAAACCTTCCATGATATATCGCATTCTCTTAATTGTACACCTAGATCATCACCTATCACAGGCAGAACGATAACTTTGCATGCAGCTGCTTCAATGACTCGACTACAACGAGAAATAAGCAGAATGAGGTCAGCGGTCAAGAAATTTTGCATGGTAAAATATTCTGAAAGTGGCATTCATGCATGGGCGGATGCATGTGTTAAGTTGGGGGGCAATACCTCCCTTAAATTTTTAAGAATAAATATTATTTTTTATAATAATAAAATAAAGTAAAATAAAAAAAATAGTTTAAATGTTTGTATGAGAGGATAAATTGAAAAATATAGAAAAAGAATAATAAAAAAGATGAAAAAATAAGAGAGGAGTGAAAGTGAATATCTATGTTTATAATTTTTATGAATGCAGTAGCCAACACTCTTGTTATTTTTAAGCATCAGCATATAACTAATTTTATCAATTTTATCTCTTTTGAATTGTACATTTTTCACACTTTTATTATAATGATTTGTTTCTTTAATTTTCTTTTTAAAAAAATTTTCGGGGGCACTACCTTTGAACTCCCGCTACTAGTGTGCCCTTACTTTTTTTTTTTTCTGGATCCGCCCTGCATTTAAGTAAGCATTAGTTAGGAAATCTGGATCTAAAATACAATGTTTGGCCAATGAGAGGCAGTAATGCATTCGTTCTAAGATAAGTTCTTTGTAACATCAGTTGAGAGTTGACCAAACAGGTCTGGATACTCATTCCCGGTCAGATTGCCAGTTCAATCCGGTTTTGACAAGTAAGCTTGATAGAATCCTGAGTTAGAATCAGAATAGGAAATACACAAAAAATACCAAGAGTGGCTGAGAGTAGGATATCATTTTTATAAGTGAAAAATATAATTTGTCACAAAAATAATTCCTTTGTGATCCCATTAAATATCTATTAACTAAAGTCACGCCTCATGCCTATAACAAACGCCATAAAACAAAGTGAGGCAGAAATGAGAAAAAGAAAATAGGGTTCTATACAAAGCAGGTTCCAAAAATACAACGTGTTTGATGATTTTCTGTTCCATAATAGATTATGAGTTTTCCCAAAATAGCCCAACCACGTATATCTATGCTCAAACGCAAAGACTTCTCATCAGCATGTGGAACATGGCATTGAATTTGAACCCAAGTAGCAATAAGACAAACATAATATTGAAACATTTATCAAAGGATACTTTAACAGGTGATCATTAAATAGCAATAGCAAATATTAAGTTGGCAATTGTGCCAAAAGTTAAGGATAATGACAAATAAACTTGTAAAGCTTAAGATGCCAATTATGATCTTTTGAACAGATAAACTAGACAGTATGATTTTCATATAGCAACAAGTATAAATATAATGTTAGCATTCCTTCACACACACTGAGTAGCATTACGCACAAATTGGTAACTGAGAAAGAACAAAGTCAAAGACAATATCAAAGATTGAATAGACTCACTTTGATAAACAATAGCTTTACTTTTAAAGTCATACGCATAATACCAAATTTAAAAGATCACCTGAGTGAAAATACCCTTTGCTTTAGAAACACGCAGACGAGTTGCAATTTCTTTTGGTGCAAAGCTATCAGCTATTGATACCACAACACATCCTGCTAGAAAAATGGCTAGATATATAATCACAGCATTGACTGTCATTTGCATGTCAATGGCGATTGCATCTCCTTTCGAGAATGTGGCATCTATTGCATTTGCTACCAACCTGAAAAGATATCATTTCACACAGGAAGCAAATAAAGAGATTATAGATAGAAATTACTTCAAGAGTAAAACATAACGCAGAAAGATCAAAAACCAAAAAGTAAAATAGCAGAATGATATACAAATTAACCCCGATTCAACAGTAAAAACCATCAAAGCAGTGATGAAATTTGAAAGAACACACATCAAATTATTGAATTAACCGACTTAGCACACGTTACTAGTATGATGATGAGTAACATAACCTTGGTGGAAAAGCTAGAGTGCGAGTTGAATGGTGTTCGTGTTCATGATGAACGGGAATGTCCAACAAGGATTGTTGGGTGATTAATATGGGATCAAGCTCTCTCTTTGAGGATGTTTATGGTGAAGAAAACATCTCAGGGATGAAGATCACATCAAAAAGAAGACACGACACAATTGGTGTGTAGTGTGTACTCTGTGTGTATGGAAAAGAAAGAATCAGAATATGTGTATCTTATTCTCTGAATGAATGTAGTTCTATTTATAGATACAAACCTTTGAAGTTGTTAGCGAAGAGATGCTCCCACAATCTCATCCAAGATATTTGGTTACTGATTTGACATAATTGAAATTACGTTTTTGTCACTGGTGTTGGTTGAAGAGGTGAATTGACTTGATCATAAATGAACTTTTTTTCTAATTGGGCCTATCTTTTACTATCCGTAACAAATGCCTTACATGACTTGGTGCGGGAGTTGTTTAAGCGTAATATGATTAACCTCGGAATCATCGAAACCTTCTCTTAATTTCGAAGCTTGAACCACCTTCACAGGGCTCTGTCAAGGAAAAGTTTCTTCGCCGTGAACGGGTGATGTGATGTGCCTGAGACCCTGAGTTGAAAATTGAAATAGAGCACCTAGTCCTTTTATTACACCTACCACAATTCTTACTTTTCGATATAGTTATATTAGGATTTTAAATAAATTGATAATTATTGGTTATTTTATTCTGTTATTAGAATTAAAATCCATTAATTTAAAATCTAAGTTTGATAATTATAATTATTTTAGTCTCTCAGTTATATAATTGATGTTGAATGAAGTGAGATCCAGATTTTAGTATTAGAGTTGGAATAAGAAGATTGGGGCATGGTTGTGCGAAGGGTTTTGGAGTGGGAAGTGGTGAGAATCCTGGAGAGATGCAGCAGCCTGAATCAGGCGAAAGAAGTCCACGCCCAAATCTACATAAAGAACCTCCAGCAATCTTCCTACGTACTCACCAAGCTCCTCCGCCTCGTTACCGCCCTCCCCCACGTCCCCCTCCACTCCTACCCTCGCCTTCTCTTCTCACAGCTCCACACCCCACACCCCTTCGCCTGGACCGCTCTCATTCGCGCCTACGCTCTCCGTGGACCCCTCTCCCAAGCCCTGACCTTCTACTCCTCCATGCGGAAACAACGCGTCAGTCCCATCTCTTTTACCTTCTCCGCTCTCTTTTCCGCTTGCGCCGCCGATCGCCACCCCGCGTTGGGGGCGCAGCTTCACGCTCAGACACTCTTGCTTGGTGGCTTCGCCTCTGATTTGTACGTCAACAATGCCGTTATCGACATGTACGTCAAATGCGGATCTCTGCATTGTGCGCGCAAGGTGTTCGATGAAATGCCTGAACGGGATGTCGTTTCTTGGACCGGGCTGATTGTTGCTTACGCGAGGAGCGGTGATATGAGGGCCGCACGGGACTTATTTGACGGGTTGCCGGTTAAGGATATGGTGGCTTGGACTGCCATGGTTACCGGTTATGCGCAGAACGCCATGCCGATGGATGCATTGGAGATTTTCCGGCGGTTGCGAGATGAGGGTGTGGAGATTGATGAGGTTACCTTGGTTGGTGTCATATCTGCTTGTGCTCAATTGGGTGCGTCTAAGTATGCTAGCTGGATAAGGGACATTGCTGAGAGTTCTGGATTTAGGGCAAGAAATAATGTCCTTGTGGGGTCGGCTTTGATAGACATGTACTCAAAATGTGGTAATGTGGAGGAGGCATATGATGTCTTTAAAGGAATGAGGGAAAAAAATGTGTTTTCTTACAGTTCCATGATTGTGGGGTTTGCTATACATGGCCGATCTCGTGCGGCTATTAAGTTGTTTTATGACATGTTGGAGACCGGGGTAAAACCAAACCATGTTACTTTTGTAGGGGTGCTTACGGCATGTAGTCATGCAGGCTTGGTTGACCAAGGGCAGCAGCTCTTTGCCTCCATGGAAAAGTGTTATGGTGTTGCTCCAACTGCACAGCTTTATGCTTGCATGACGGATCTTCTTAGCCGCGCTGGATACTTGGAAAAGGCACTTCAGCTTGTTGAGACAATGCCTATGGAGTCCGATGGAGCTGTGTGGGGAGCACTTCTTGGAGCATCACACGTCCATGGGAACACCGACGTTGCTGAAATTGCTTCAAAGCATTTATTTGAGCTTGAACCGGATAACATAGGGAATTATTTGTTGCTTTCTAACACTTATGCATCAGCTGGAAGATGGGATGATGTGTCTAAGGTCAGGAAATTGCTGAGAGAGAAAAATTTGAAAAAAAATCCAGGGTGGAGCTGGGTTGAAGCAAAAAATGGTATGATTCACAAGTTCGTTGCTGGTGATGTGACTCATCCAAATATTAGTGAGATAAAGGAGGAGTTAAATGATCTTTTGGAACGGTTGAAAGGTATTGGGTACCAGCCAAACCTAAGTGTGGTGCCATACGGTATTAATGATAGAGAGAAGAGGCTTTTACTAATGGCTCATAGTGAAAAACTAGCTTTGGCATTTGGATTGCTGAGTACTGATGTTGGTTCCACTATAAAGATTATGAAGAACCTTAGGATATGTGAGGATTGTCATATTGTAATGTGTGGAGCGTCAAAAGTTACAGGAAGAAAAATTGTTGTGAGGGATAACACGAGATTCCACCACTTTCTTAATGGTGCTTGTTCTTGCAGTAATTTTTGGTGACCGAGGCTATATAGCCGTATGCGGGTGAAAAGTTGACATATTGATGTTGGAAGAAAAAATTTGAAGTGAGAGGGACCTTTTTCCATTTCTGATAAATTAGAGGCTTGTAAAGAACTGTTTTGTTGAAATTTTAGATCAACTGCATACTTGTTCATCTTACAGGGTTGTTCAATTTATTATTGAAGAGTGTTAAAAATAGATAGGGAAGACAAGTGATGCCAGCTAGCAGACAAATTTGTGTCCTCGGCAAAGCAAATGTTTGTATAGATACATGATCAATGTAGTTGTGTAGTAACATTAAGTGTTGTTACATAGAGTGAGAAACAAGGGTTGTAATTGGGGAATGAGAGAAACCGTACTGCATTTATTATGGTGCCATCCTGAAACTTTAGATTGGTAATGACTAATGACAAATAAAGCAATGCTTAGTAATAGAAAGCAAGAAGTAAAGAGATACTGAAGAAACAAGCTAAAATAAGTTAAATTTGATCTTATTATTAAAAGATTCAATTAGATTTTTTAATTCTTTAAAAAATTTAATGATCTCCTTTTATTTTTAAAAGTTTCAATTAGGTTTTATTTAAAATCAAATTTGATTTGATTTTTAATTTTTTTTTGAAGCAGATGAAAAAAAGGATCAAATTGAATTTATTTTAAAAAAATAAAGGACATAAATAAAAGTTTTAAAAATAAAAGAAGCTAATTGAATTATTTTAAAAAATTAGAGGACAGTTGAACTTTTATAAAAAATAAAATAAAGGAGAATGTTCCAACCAGAGATAAGTCAACCACCAGTAATGAGACAACTAATATATTGTTCAAGACCGAAACATGGCTTCATGGAGGTTCCACTTCAAATGCTCGTTACAGTTCATTAGTGATTCGGATTTTATCGCGAAATATATTGTGCTTGAAGAAAACACATAATTAAGGATAATGCTTTTTTAGAATTGTAAACACGAATACAGATTTTGAGACAAGAGAAAATTTAAAACCTCGTGGCAGGCTCCGAGATAGAGTGTCATATGTCACATTCTACGACTATGAAATATAAGTGGTGTGATTTCAAGGTGGAAAAAACGTACAGTTATCTTTTTATTTTTCTATAAAATAAGCCCACATGCACCGCGCGGGTGCCTTGTACAAAAATCTATAGGATTAAATGATCAACTGGGAGAGCACATTAAAATTTATATGCCTGAAAACAACATTTTATGTAAGTGGTCATCACGAATTAAACTTTGTTTCAATTTGGTTGACCAATCCAAAGAACTAAGGCATGAGGTGAGGACAACCACTACAGCTACAAGCCAAATACAAACCCCACATTGGTTTAGGCATTAGCTAAGACTTCCAAGATTTTAGATAAAAAGGATACAAGAAACAAAATACGAGCTCTCCACTACTCTAAGCCAACAAAATTAAATTTAAACTATGATATTTTCCTAAGCCTCTCACATGCACCTATATATATGTTTATGTTATCTCTAACTTGATTGCCCTCATAAAGTATGGAGTATCAAAACCAAAGGGCCAAGGAGGGTAGATTCTGTGAGAAACTCGAGATCAAGAATAAGCCAAAGTTTGTAGGAGTGAGACAAAGGGCTTCAGGGAAATGGGCAGCAGAGATCAAAGACACATCAAAGAAGCTTAGGCTTTGGCTTGGAACTTATCAAACTGCTGAGGAAGCTGCTCGAGCTTATGATGAAGCTGCATGCCTCCTTCGAGGTTCAAACACTCGCACCAATTTTTCTACTCAAGGGTGTGGCATTGCTACAAAGTCTCCTATATCTCTCAAACTGAGAAACCTGCTTGATCGTAAAGCCATGTCAAATCAAAGTCAAAGTCAAATTCAAAGCCAATCCCCTATGATAAGTTCCACTTTCCAAGGTGCTGCTACTTCAGCTAGTCCAAATGTTAGTGCCATCAATAAGATCATGGTTATGGAAAACTACTCTGCTTGTAGTAGTGAAGGTAAGTCTTTGTTTTTGGTTCAGAACAACCAAGTCTGTGATAACCCGTATGGACTAGATATGAATATGATCAACTGTTCAATGGGTATCACACCAAGTACATCGCAGTGTGATTATTCTTGGCCATTAGCCCAACAAAGGATTAACGAATTGCCAATATCAAAAGATGATTTTGGTTTGAATGTAGAAAGGGAATTGTCAGGATATGCCACCAATGAGTGCCATGAGGAGGATACTTATGAATATGATGTCAATTATCCTCTCTCCCACTTTTTCTGCTTCACTTGATATCTATCTTAAAACATAGTTTCTATATTATTGCCATGTTTCCATGTCATTTTCCCTGAGAGGATAAATCAAGAGTCAAGACCATTGAATTTCTAAACCCACCTCTGCTTCAACAAGTGCTTATAGGAATCAGTAACAAGATTTTTGGTACCATGGTACTTTGCCCAGAGTGTAACAATTCTTTTCAACTCCTCAAAGTTAACCCATTGGATATTTTGCAAGCTCGTGATCACTTACAGTCACACCCCATCTCAGTATAATAAGGAAGACTAATGTGCGAAGTCAAATGTGTACGCACTATATATCAGTCTTCATTCTTCTACAAATAAATGTACTCAGTGCTTACGATATATTCAATCCCACTCCTTATGGTTGGATAATTAGATGAAAACGGGTATTAAGATGTATTTTACTTTTTTGTGTTATATATCACCTTTAAAATAATTTCTGCACACACATATAAGTGCATCTCCTAGCTAGGTTCACTTGTGGGTCCATATTATTTTGTGACCAAGTCATGTATAATACAAGTATTTTTGTTCAAGACTTTTGTACAAGCTACCTCAACCCTGTCCTATAATATTAGACTGGTCCTAGTGGGTTATGTATAATACAAGTATTAAAATACTGTAAAAGAAACTAATGTTTAAATATGAATGTCCTTAAAATAAACAAATGACTACTATAAAATAAATAAATGCTTTGTTTTCATCTAATTATCCAACCATAAGGAGTTAACCTCCTGTCTCCACTAAGTCAAATCCAACCACTTATGTTGTGATCAACACCCACGTTGTTGATGAGGTGTCTGGAATAGATCGTAAGAAGTTTAAAAATGAGTCTTTGGTGGAGTTAAACACATCCCCACTTCCCTCGGGGACAGGACCCATGACTTGCTAACTGCTAAGCATGATTGAGAATGGTCCCACCGCTTAAAATTTTTGGAATTATTGATCATGCCACAATAATTATGTTGAAGAATCAAATAACCGTTCCAAATAGTTATTGACTTAAAGAATAGATCTGCAAATTCTCTCTTGAATTTTTATGCCGTAGAATGGGGCTTTGTGTGCGCCTGAGCTTGACCGGTTATATTACATTAACACTAATGATACCAACTGAATCGGTTTTTTTTTTTTTTTTTTTTTGCTAACACCAACTGGAACTTTTTAAAGTCTGCTACCGACAACTTCATCCTATTAGCCTCATTCGCATGTGACTTTACACATTTGATTTTGGATGATATTGATTTGTTTTAATTAAATTAATCTTAATTAAAATTGAATTTTGAAAAAAGGAATTTATATTTAGAATTATCTCAACCAAACTTGTAATATAGGTACAAATTTTCAATCAAAGTAACGCCTGCCAAAGTCACATGGTTTTATGAATTTACAGTATTGAAAAACAACTGAGGGATGCTTAAACAAACCACACTAACCGAATCATTATTGAGCAGAGCTTCCCAACAGTGCTTACTACAAGTTTTACTAAGCTCAGATATCTTACTACCATTTCTTTTCTAACCCATGTCGAGTTTATTTTCAACTTCATTTTTCCATATTTAGGCCAAACCAAACGTAGCTTCGTACTTCCCAATTCAGGCGTTTCAAGTTTCATTCTGAAGGTTTTGATTCCCTCAATTCCATACTCGGAAATTGTTATCTGGAACATCCGTATTCATACTTCCTAGTTTTTAGTAATGTCTTTTTTCCAGATAGCCTTGCTTGCAACAGTTTTTACGCGCCTCGAGAAGTTTTAGCACTTGCACCAAACTTCACCCAACACTGATAATAATAAAACTTAAACAAGCTTACAAAAATCACAAATTAATCACACCGATTCCCAGAATGAAGCGAGTTGCAAAAAACATACGAGGGGTACGTTTTTCACGGTTCATAAATAGATAATCAAAACGGAAATCTGGTAAAATTTGCGAGATAAACATAAGAAATCAACTTTTGACATGGACAATTCTGAATACATGACTGAGGATCGCAAACAACAGGTCCTAAACCACCAAATAGAAGCATAATGTTGATCACTTCACAGTTTGAATAATGGAGAACTATATCACACAGGAGTAAAAACAAAAAAGAACGAACAATAATGGTTCAGGGTAATGTAACGAAGCATATACCCTTTTTACTCGGAAACTGATAACAAAAAAAAGCCTTCAATTATCAATAGTCCTCTCCTTCCTCATCATCTTCCGCTCCTTCAGCTCCAACCTCCTCATAGTCCTTCTCAAGAGCAGCAAGATCCTCACGAGCCTCAGAGAACTCCCCTTCTTCCATACCCTCACCCACATACCAGTGAACAAAAGCCCTCTTGGCATACATCAGATCAAACTTGTGGTCAATGCGAGAGAACACCTCAGCAACGGCGGTGTTGTTGCTGATCATGCATACAGCACGCTGAACTTTAGCAAGGTCACCACCAGGAACAACAGAAGGTGGCTGGTAGTTGATACCACACTTGAATCCAGTTGGACACCTATCACAATCAACAACAAATTCACAATGTTAGATAAAAAATTGAAAAATTGATTATAATTAGAATTGATCCTTAAGTGAAATGAATCATGTTTAAGTGTTCTTATTCTAAAATGCAAGTTAATGGCATATCTCATTATAAAATTTCTGATCCAATACAAACACTACCTAAAGTTGCTTCAACCTAAAAGTCAAAATCAGTTCTACACACAGAATCAATTCATCAATGCGAGAGACCAAACAAGTGAACATTTCCCTAAAATCATGTTAACTCGCATTTCAATATGATATTGGATCTCTCAATGTGAGAAACCAAACATGCACTTGTATGTTTGGTTCCAGGTTCCAGGTTCCAGATCACAGATGGGGTTTGTTCATGTTCACTGATAATCTGATAGTTATAGCCTCCACAACTTTTCAAACACAAATCTAGTGATGAATAGTAGTAAATGTGAGTAAACATGACAATGGACAAGAGAATGAGAGAAAAGTATACCAATCAACAAACTGAACAGTCCTCTTAGTCTTGATGGTGGCAACAGCAGCATTGACATCCTTAGGGACAACATCACCACGGTACATCAAGCAGCAAGCCATGTACTTGCCGTGCCTTGGATCACACTTGGCCATCATGCTGGCGGGCTCGAACACGGCATTGGTGATCTCCGGCACCGACAACTGCTCGTGGTAGGCCTTGGCGGCAGAGATAACCGGAGCATAGGACGAAAGCATGAAGTGGATCCTCGGGTAGGGCACAAGGTTGGTCTGGAACTCAGTGATATCCACATTGATGGCACCATCGAACCTCAAGGAAGTGGTGAGGGACGAAATGATCTGGGAAATGAGCCTGTTGAGGTTGGTGTAGG
>PYAF01000205.1:4449330-4488215 GCA_007407185.1 Glycine tomentella | reverse complement strand
ATTCTACAGTCTTCCATAAGCTTCCAGAAGTTTCCATAAGCTTCTACAAGCTTCCATATATTTCTAGAAGTTTCTACATGCTTCTATAAGCTTCTAGAAGTTTCTTCAAGCTTCCATATGTTTCTAGAAGCTTCCAGACCCTTGTAGATTGTGGACTAATCTAGAGATGCAAATTGAGTTTGATTTCTAACAAACATAAGCCCATGGTACTAAAGAGAAAAATGATCCATGAACAGTTAGTGCTCGCATTCACCTAGAGAGAGAAAGATGGAGAAGAGAGAAACGTATTTGGACTAAAAATTAACCCAAGAATATACTCTAAAGAGAAAATTTAGGATAAAAAATTAATAACACTCAAATTACTTGTCATCATGTAAAAATTAATAGCAATAATAGTTTCATACCACCTAGTATTTTATTGAAAATAGAAAAGAGAAAAAAAAAATATAAGTATCAAATGTCAAGTGTGTACTCTGGAGTAGGAGTGTGTATATGATTTCTCTAATAATAAGTCGGATTTCAAGAAAATAGTTCACAATGGGAGTCAAGCTTTAGCCTTTAAAGGATTTTTTTGTTGTTGATTGGCTTAGCCTTTAAATGATATGTTTGCCACACTGATAAACTTCCTGCAACATTTTGGGAGTTAAATTTTAGAAGAAAAGAAAAAAAAAATTGTTTTTAATAAATATTTAATTTAATTTAATATAAAAGAAATAAAAATATAGATTAAGACGATTACACATGTTTAATATGTTAATCTTTTGTTTATAAATATTACATAATTTTATTGATTCAAAAATTTAAAAAAATCTCCTTTTTTTCTCTCTCTCCAAAACGTTCCTTTGCAAGTTGCATCTAAAACTAAGCTAGGAGCATCTTCAACATAAAATAATATATATATATATATATATATATATATATATATTACTTTTTACATATTTTAAGTAAGTTCCATCATCACATATTATTAAATCTTACTTTTTACAACTTAAGCAACTTTTCTCAGCAAAACATTAACTTTTATTTATTTTTTTATTAAATAGGTCTCATAAATAATTATACATCCTCATATTTTATCATATTAATTTTTATTAGTTACTTTTTTTTTTTTAAATATTGATGCGCCTAAATAAGATATAAGAGCCTGTGCTTATTTAAGCAACTTGTATTTGAAGAATGCTTAGTAATGGCAAAGTCTTACACTATAAAGATTGGTTTAGTGCGTGAAAAATAAATTCATATCTTATAAAAAAAATATGAGTTTAACTTTTGTTATTAATGTGAAAATTTTGTTAATAAGTAATACATAAGTATATTGGTAAGTATTTATTGAAACTGTATTCGTCTTGACTTGATGAGTGAGTCCTTAAAATTCAACTCACATAAATTTTTCAGAAAAAAAAATCCTACTAAGCACCATTGCATAATAAGAAGAAACAAAATGATAAACACCTCATTGAGGCCTAACTCTCAGTAAAATTAAAATGATTTAAACATTTGTTTATGAATATTTATTCAAACACACTAAAGACAATATAAACATGTTGGTTTTTTTAGTTATTTGACTAAAATACAATTGTTTAATAAAAAAATTATCCTCATTTCTTCATAATACAAAATTATCAAAATTATAATATAAATTCATTTATATTATGCCATTTTATTTAATAATATTTGAAAATGATAATAAATAAAATATTTTATTATAATTTTAATATGATAAATAATGTGAAATAACTTAAAATATGAAAAAAAAAATTGGTAGAAATCTACTCAAGGTATTAATTAGAAATACAATTATAATGATGAATAAAATCTTTTAAAACAATCAATTAAAATATATGATTTTATTTTGAATCTCATATATGACTATGAGTGAAATTTATCCTTCTGCGCTTAATGAGAAAAATTAAGTGAAATTGAAGCATTAAATATTAAAAAACATAACAAAAATTTCCCAAATCCGATAGATAAGCAGGCAAAATGATAGTTTTATCAATAATAAATATTTGAAGATATAGTTATCAAATTTTAGCTTATAGTACATGAATAATTAAATGTCTAGTTTCTCTTAGGAAATGGGTAGTCTAACAATTTGCTTTAACTTTTTTGTTCTTACTAATATAATCAGTGTCTGTCTTATTACATTGGTCAAAAATCAAAATAAAAAATATTTAATGTGAAAATTATAAAAAATCATAAACAACAAAATTTTATACATTTCAATAAAATATTTGTAAATTTTTAAAAAATTAATTTAAGACAAATACTAATCGATATTTTTGATATTGATTAAAAAGTTAAAAGAATTTTTTATTAAATACATAAAATTATATTAATTATAAATTTTTACATACTTCTATAATCTTTATAATAAATATTTTTTAATTATTTAATTAATATCCTATTATTTTAATGACAGATTAACAATATCCTTAATTTAATATCTCAATATTTTCTTTCCTTCCAAACTCCAACAAAGTCAGAAACTGAGGGGGGGAGTGGGCAATGGCGCAAGAATATGCCAGAGAATCTCCGTATTATCATGTGAGACTGTGATGTGATGTTCTTTACCGATGAAAACGTTGTGAAAAGAAAAGCAACTAAACCCGCTAGACGCAGGGAGTGCTGACAACGTAAAGTAACATAATGAGCATTTTTAGGGTGCTGCTTCTACGTCTTTGTATTTGGAGGAGCACCCATGATCTATGATCAGATCTTGAAATAGTAATATAGACACTATTTCGTTTTTCTAAAGTGACCAAATTTTAGAAAATAATAACGTGCACTTATAATTATTGAAAATAGTTGAGAATTGTAATAAAAATAAATTAAATATATACGTTAAAATATGTTAAATAAAAGCTCTATATATGCTTTAGATTTATCAACGTTCTTGTTGAGAATGACAAATTGACCATGGATATGCATGATTTTGGACAGTGAGGCTGCGAGTCTGTTTTCTATAACACTTAGTGGTTATATAATGTTTTTATTTTCATCTCATATACTTCACTCTTTATTTTTTCACTTCTGAAATTGTGTTGGTGTCTTCTCTTTTTTGGTCATAGTTGGATATATGAGCAATCAATTTCGGGTACCGTGCGTAAAGTGTTGGTGTCTTCCATTTAGCAACTCTACACATTCAGGAAATTTTCTGAAGGGTGATCAGTGAAAGCAATTTGCGGCTATGTTTAGTTGATTTTTTATATCATTGAGTAGTGTGTGTGAGAGAGAGAGAGAGAGAGAGAGAATAGGCATACTTACATTCATCTTTTGTTTTTGACGATTCATCGGACTGGGTCCCGTTTCCGTATTAGGCCGGGTAGCTAGCTATGTTTATACTTTGCCTAATTACTTCTCCTTGTCAATTAGGTTTGTAATTCTAACTACATAAAAGCCGACAAAGATACATAACGACAAAAACAGGAGTCGAAATTGTCTTAAGATTTTAAGAACATGTTTTGGGAATTTACAAGAGAATGAAATTTGGCCTAAGTTGTGTCTTGATAATTTATTGATAACGTATTCGAATATAAAAATAGTCTTTTTACATATGTAATGGTAAGATTAAGTTGTATCTTAATGACTTATTGATTATGGATTCAAATATGAAAATAGTCTTTTTGTATATATAAAGGTAAGACTGCCTATAATATTCCTTCCCTGACCTACGTGGAGCCTCCAGACATTAAGTACGTTGTTTTATTTTTTTATTTTTTTTAGTTTAGGGAATTCAGAACAAATTATTTTTTTAACTGGTCACAAGAAATAAATTAACATAATTGAACTTTTTCAACATTTCCTTCCCAATACAACTTATTAATCGTGTTAAGTAACCTTTACAGTTGAGCTAAAAATCTGATTTTGTTTTGTAAGTGGGTTGAGATTACTATCAACTCAGAAATTTCCATCTTATTGGTAGTATTAATGATGCAAAAGTTGTGTAATAAAATCATTAAAATGTCATTTATAAGAGTAGTCTTTTTCTAACTAAATTGGACTAAATAATAAGTTTAATAGATAATCGACGCAATGGAGATTATCGGTCAAAGGAAAGATGAACTGAAGCAGCCATCTGATTTTTCCTAGGATAAAATTATAACATCTTATAGATAATTGGCACAATGAAGATTATTGAGTCAAAGAAAAAATGAACAGAAGCAGCCATCTAGTTTTTCATAGGATAAAATTAGAAGTTATTCTCCCACGTGGAAAGCATTTATAATTTTCCTGAAACAGAATGAGTCATAAGTCTTTAAACAATATTAAAATCAGATTTGCTGGCGCTGGTGATGTCAATGACTTAAGCGGTAAGGTTTATATGCATAGTTGTAACATCATGAATGTAACCACAATCAATGGTAGGAGTGGTTCGATTTTTTTGTCTCTTAATTAAATAATGGGATTCATTTTAGAAATGAAATCACAACTTAAAATATCTTTATCCTATAATAGATTGATTCGGTGAGAAAAATATTAATTAGATGTAAAATAGAAATCTAATATGCTTATTGATTAAAAAAATGCATGAATGTAAGACTAGTTGAAGCTTCCGAGAAACAACACATAAAGTTGAAAAGGAGTGAGATCCAACTCAAAAAGGTTGTTCTGCATGCATGACTTGTACCTATTTATAGAATATATATATATAAAAAAAAACTAAGTAGTTATGCGCATATAAGAATAAGAGATATAAGAGATATTGTACGCAGTTTTATCCTTATATATTCAAAGAAGTTATTTTTGGATTCGAACACATGAGCAACAAATCATCAAGATACAACTTTATCGTTGTATCAGGTAAAGAGGAGGGATATTGTAGAATATAATGTTATTAAAACTCTGCATTCACATTGAAAGATTTGGATCCTTCTAGTTCTAGCTGCTGGATGATGCAACAAAGATAGATAGAGAGAGAGAGAGAGAGGCAGAATTTAGTGGAACCTAGCTGACAAATGGGTCTCACTTGAATCTTGTATGATCTTGCTTTCTCTTAGCTACATCAAGTGACAGCTGGAAAATAAACCAAGGAACATATATACTATTCTCATTTCTTTTATTTTCTTAGGATCAGTTCATTTGTAGAGAAATAGAGCCAAAAAGAGAATAAATAAACATTAAAATGAAATGAGATTCACATTTACATTTTATTTTAATTCAAAAATTTTATGTTATTTCATTTTTTTACTCTATGGACGGGTACCTTATTCTCTTTTCTTCCTTGTAAAGTTTAGTGTAAACCTCCTCTTTAAAAAAAAAATAGAACAAATAGCTGGGCAACTTGAACTGGCATGGCCACCCCACTGGATTTTGGTCGGGAACCTTTTTCTTTCTTTTCCAACACAACCCATAACTGAACCATGTGCTTAATGTACATCGTAAATGAAATAAAATATTCTGGTGGTCAAAAGCTGGCTCTATTGAAAAAAGCATCGATCACCTTCGGTAAATTAAATAATAGTATAGTATTGTGTTAGTTATGGTCCATCATGTGGCAATAATTGATTTAAAATTATTTCTGCAGAATATGGAGTATAGTTAAGTTTGTTAATATTCGAGTTCAACTCCTCTCACCAAAACCTCACATGAAACGCTGTGGAAAAAATTAGTCCATGTGGAGGAAAAGATTTCTTAATGATAGTAATATTTTAGTAATTAAAAATGTGAATGCTGTGATTTCAAGATGTCCATATTTTTGGTAGATACAAATATAAATATAATAGCAGTGACGGATTAATTTAAACCTAAACCAACTTCAAATTATATATCTATATATAATACTACATCATCAATGGCTCTAAACGATGTGAAAGTTCTATCTTTTATGCACCTTACTTTTGAATTAATTATTTGATTTGTTTATGCATGTGTACTTAATTATTCTGTTTTATAGAATGTTAAAATGATTAGAGAGAGTTACTTGTTGTTTTTTCGTGAGTTCTAAATTCTGTTTCGGTGGTATGATTTGTGAGGAAAATAAAAAACCTTTTTAAGTGATTTTCATTAATTTTTGTATTAAATTTAGATAATTAAAGACAACGGATCAATTGAATGTAAAAATAAATTATGCAAATGAGTGGATTATTTCTGTCGTTAATATTTTTTACTTGGCCATATACGTATTTTTTTTTCGGGACTTGGTTATTATACACGTATGTTTATGTGTGTGTGTATATATATAGTATATCATAAAGTCCAGAACTCAGGTTTACTAATCCCATTAAATACCCATAATACTCTATGGAAAAATGTTTAAAGCTCTTGATGTTTCATTAAAATAACAGGGTAGTTAAAACATAGTATTATTTGTTGAAGTAACTTATATATTTTAAATAATGATAAATTTTAAACAAACTTAAAAAATGTTTAATACATGGAGAGAAAATAATCACACGTTGAAATTGATGTATAATAATAATTTGAGTTTACAGTAAGAGGTCAAAAGCTTTTAATAGTAGCTCACTCAAACAAATAATAGATGATTGGCAATACAAGGAGTAGAATATCAGACGCCAAGGAGCACCAATAAAAACCAGAAAATGATTATTATAGAAAAACCAGAAGGAACTGCAACTACCTAAGATTCCACTAATAAATAAATATTTCAAATGGGTGGTCCAACATCTACGAAGTAGATCACCCTCATATTGCGTTTCCACTTGGTAAATGGCAACATATATATAGTAGGAGTATAAGTAAATAAAAATAAAACTGCGCATGCACATGAACAGGAGCAGTGACCATCGTCGTACTGTGTGACCCTTTCCAAGTCCTTTCCCTCTTTCACCATTCACCTTCTCTTATTTGTATTGAGTTTTTTTTATTTTTTTTATTTTGCAGTACACAGCAAAAAGCATAAGTCCAAAGACCAAAAAACCCCACTAGCCAATTATTTTATTGTATTCCATTATTACAATGGGCTATTTGTTTCTCTATAAATTCCGCCCCTTGAATCCCTTCAAAACCTCTTCCCCTTCTCATCTTATCCTCCTCCTAAAAATTGGTCAAAATCTATCCAATCTCTTTGCATATTCCTTCTTATCATCATCATCATCATCTTCTTCTTCTTCTTCTCTGTTGCCTCTAGAATTGAAAAGTTCTTCTTCCTGCCCATAGTCTTTCACACCCTTTTCCAACCTCTAGATTTTTTCTTCCCTCTATAATTATCTCCTTCACACCAACCTTCTTATCCCACACATCATCAATTACCTTGTTCCTCTCAAAGTTTGATTATTTTTCTCTTGGATTGGATTGCTATATTTTTTGTTCATACATGTTATGCAGTTATGAATGATTGAGAGATAACACAAATGTCTTCTCCAGTGATCTCCGAGATTCTCCTCTCTGGCTTCACCATAAACTCTTCCCTAAGACGCAGGACACATTTGGTGCAATCTTTCTCTGTTGTTTTCCTCCACTGGTTCTACGTTTTCTCATGAACTAAATAAATTAATCTCAGTACATAGTATAAACATAGTACGTACCCGTGTTCTTTTTTCAAATTCAATCATTAAATCTAGCTAGCAAATTAGAGTTATTATTGTTCAAATAGCATACTATTGCATGGCTTCTCCTGGTGGAAGTGGAACCTATTCATCTGGTTCCAGTTCTCTTCAAAACTCTGGTTCTGAAGGAGACAGAGACATCATGGAACAGAGAAAGAGGAAGAGAATGTTGTCCAATAGGGAATCGGCACGTAGATCGAGGATAAGGAAACAGCAGCACCTGGAAGGTCTGAGTGCCCAATTGGATCAGCTTAAAAAGGAGAACGCACAAATCAACACAAACATAGGCATCACGACGCAGATGTACCTCAACGTGGAAGCTGAGAACGCGATTCTGAGGGCTCAAATGGGGGAACTGAGCAACAGATTGAACTCTCTGAACGAAATGATCAGTTTCATTAACTCCTCCAACAACAACTGCTTTATGATGTTCGATGAGGCACAGGAGACGACCACTCAGCTGTTCAATGATTGTGGCTTCATGGATTATGCTTGGAATGGAATACCAATCATGGCTTCCGCTGACAATGACATGTTGATCATGTATTGATCTTCATTGTAACACAACACCCACGTCTTCTCTTGTTTTAATTTGCTTTTTTGTTTTACTTGTAATAGTAATGTCTATTGTTTTCAGTTTATGTTATGTTTAGGGTTGTCTTGTCTTGTGCTTATTTCAAGAGGGGATTCTTTTTTCTTCTCGAAAATGTAAAACATCGACCTTTTATTTTCCAGGTAGTATTTTCGTTCATTTCCACTCTTTATTTTTATTAAATGTCCAATTTATTTTTCAACTTTTAACTTAGTACTATGTTTTACGGATTAAAAGATTCTTTTGAGGAATGTGAGCTTGAAAATATAATATTCCATATTTGTTAAGAATTTTGTTAAAATATATTTCTAGGCATTGTTTATTCCTAGAAAGTAGTATTATCATGTTTTATTGTACTTTTATTTCTAAAATGAGGGTTGAAAAAGTCATATTTTTCATGGGAACGTGAAAAATCATTTTTCAACTCAATTATAACTTCTACTTTTATTTTTTATTATAATTATTTTCATTTTTAAAAATATGTTTAGAAATATTAAAATCTAATCAAACATTTTTAAATATATCCAAAAATAATATTCTTAGTTATAATATTTTTTAAAATATGATTCTTTAGATTAAAATATAATATCTTGACAAATACTACTATAATACTATTATTATTATTTAACAAGATAGAGTCGCATTTGATTCGTTCGCTGTCTCAAAAATTAGCAAAATATAAACAAGAATCACGCTTCCTCTGACTTAATCACATTTTCGTGTGACAGTATGTTCGTCTTTAAGCTTGAGATAACAAAAAACAATTCAAAAAATGTTGTTACCAACGTATATAAATTAGTAAGAAATTTATAACTTATAATTTATTGTCAATTGTCACATTGAACAGACAGATGACGTATGTCATATAAACAAAACTTTAAAACAAATCATAACCAGTTAATGTGCAACTTCTTTTGATTAATTGTAAAGGGGGAAACTAATAAAGTCGTTGGATTCTTAGATCTTTTAATTTAGGAAAAGAGACAATTGTTTCATTTCATATGATATTTTTCTTATTCTTTCATTTCGTTTCATATATGATATAATGATACATTTGTACCGTTTGCTAAAATCCAAGTGTTAATTTGTGCATGTGAATATAATATTTGCATTATTGCTGATGCATGCTTTCAATGTTGAAGAGAATAGATGGGAAAAGATATAAGAGCATCTTTATTGATAGATTTTAAATTGAGATTTTAGATATTTTTTAGTGGATTCTATAGTACTAAATAAGATTAAAGATCTATCAAGATCTCTTTAATTTTTTTCTTTAATGGTAGATCTCATTTTGAGATCTTAGGGACAGAAAAAGAGAGAGAAAATTTATTCTTTTTTGAACAATGTGCAGATCTTGTACAAAAAACGATTCTTTATATTGATCTCTCTACTTCCTTATTGGGAGATCTTGAGCTCAAGATTTTTATTTAAGATCTACCACTAAAGATGTTCTAATAATCAAAGTGAGAATTAAATAGTTAGTAGTTCAACATCTTCTTAGAGAAATGAAAATGGGAAAGCAAACAATCGGAATATATTGGATATTTTTTTCCCACCATAATATTAATATGGAATATTTACTAATTTTATTGATGATTAATTTTTGTTAAAAATATGACTGTTCATTTTTAATAAAAAATTCTTTTTAATTATATTTTTTTTCATTCATAAAAATCCTTATTTAAAAAATAAATCTAGTGTTTATTATTAGATATTCCTTTGTGTGTGAACAGAATTATATCATGTATCAGAAAAAGGGCCTAATCATGGCCACTCGCGAGCTCATCCTGAATCGAGAGTATTCGAAATCACCAAAATATAGCCTGATTGTTTGTGTGTGAATTTTTAAAAAATTACTTTTCACTACTTATATTTTTTTAATAAATAATAAATTTGGAAAAAATCCAAAATATAAAAGCAAACACAGCTTTAGAGTTTTTCTTAAACTTTATAAAAAAGTTATAAAAAATATCATTAAAAGTTTTCTTTTTCTTTTTCCAAACTTCACGTGATTACTGGTTAGTTTGAGTCATGATTTGTTTTGTTGGGGGAAAGTCATAATTTATTTTAATCGATCTTAGAGAAGTTCCATAAAAAATGAGAAATCTACAATAAAGTCTAGCCATTTATGCAAATCATCGATTATTATACCATTTTCTAAAATATAAAAGTTTAGTTGTGCATTAGAATATAATATTCGCATTATTGGTGAAATGGTGATGCATGGCTTCATTGTTTGGAATTTCATTGTTGGACAGAACAAGTGGGAAAAATTCAAATATTCCAAGTGAGAGTTGAATAGTTAGCTCATCATCCTTATAAAAATGAAAATGCGAAGACGGTGTAAGCAATTTGGACAAATTATGAAGCATGCAGATGAACTCACATCTAAATAATTTTAATTTTCTAGAACTGAAATATGTAATGTGTCGTAACTCGTAATAAGACCTAATCATGTCTTCACGATCCCAGCATGGACCCAGAAAATCCGAATCCCTTGATTGTATATTTGTATTATTCTCACATTCGTTTGTGTTTATAAAATAAAAAATAATTTATAAAGAAAAGGCTAAAAAAACAGTTGATATTTTTTCCAGAATTAAAAAAGTAGTCTATAAAAAAAGTAATCTCATTAAAACAATTTTTTCAACACTTATATGACCAGTTTGAGTCATGATTTTGTAATGAGCAAAAGAAAAGTAATCTTTTCTAATCTTAAAGAAGTTAAAATAAAAAATCGTTAAAATTGTACAATAAATTATAACAATTTGTATCATACATCCTTCCCAGACAAGCTATCAAGTTTCAACGACACAAGCTATTTCAAAACAAACGGCCAGATGATGATAAGTGTTTAAGGATTATAAATAAATTATTGAGATATGATTTAGTCAATTTATTTTTAAAAAAAAAAAAAAACACTTATTTTCATCAACATTTAAGGGAGTTTTAAAAAATAAATGATTGTTTTTATTTCTTTTCAAAATTAATGTTAATCAAACATGGGCTAATTACTGTATAGAAGGACCGAGGTAGTTATAAGCTTTAAAAGAAAAATTGTCTAGAAAAACGATTCAAATTTTCACACTAATTATTTTTTTGTTTAAATAACCGTGTACTGCAAATTAGTCGCTGGTCTTTGAAAGAAAAAAAAAAAAACTTTATCCGCCCTTAATAAAATTATCCCAAGATGATAAGCAAATTGCCAATGTTGTAGTTCCTTTTGGAGGAGGGGAAGAGGTACTTTCCTTTTGGAAGAGAAGAAGGGGTATATGCATAAGATAGATAAAATTGAATTGATTCTTTGAATGGTGCAAGTTAAATTAAAATAAAATGATGCCACCTACCACAATGTTTAAGTGTATGTTTAGATTTACGTTCTAACAACTCAAACGTTCGTTCATTTCAATTTATTCAAGGAGAAATTTTTTTCATTTAAATGCATTAGAATGCATGTAAATGATTACTCAAACATAATCAAAGGCTAGTGTATATGAATAAAAACACCTAAAATTTCATCCTCTACAATTTCAAAGTTACACATTGCAATTAAAGACTTAAAGTTAGAAGTTTCTGGTTAGATATAAATGTCATTTAACATGGTGATATATATTTTATTCTCAATTTTACTTCCTTCTTATCTCCATCAAAAATAGTAAAAAGGTTTTTTTTTTGAAAAAAAAAATCTCTATTCTTTGTTTTCTTTCCTTCTTTTAAGAATTATTAGTGTAACAATAAGTAAGAAGAGCACTTTCAAAAACAGGTATTCTAGCAGCCCGCTAAATGTTTTCCGAACTTGTTAAATATTCAATAAACCAGGTAAAATTACAACATTAATAAGAAAAATAAAAATTGTCCCACTAGATAAAGTTGATTACATAATTCGCACGACATAATTGTATTGGTTAAAGATCAAATTCTAAGGGCTAAAAGCAGACCAGGTAAAATTAAAAACAAAAAAATATAAGGGCTGTTTTTAGCTTGTTTCTTCAGTATAAGCATTGCTTTCTTGACATTGCCAATATAAAGTTTCAGGATGGCACCATAATCAATGCAGTACGGTTTCTCACATTACCAATTTACAACCTTTGATTCTCATCTCTATGTAACAACACTCAATGTTACTACACAACTACATTGATCATGTATCTATATAAACATTTGCTTTGCCGAGGACAAAAAGTCTGCTAGCTGGCATCACTTGTCTTCCCTATCCATTTTTAACACTCTTCAATAATAAATTGAACAACCCTGTGAAATAAACAAGTGTGGTGTTGATCTAAAATTTCAACATCCTTCTCTAATATTTTATCTCTAGGCTGACACAAAACAGTTCTTCTCACTTCAAATTTTTTCTTCCAACATCAATATGTCAACTTTTCACCCGCATATGGCTATATAGCCTCGGTCACCAAAAATTACTGCAAGAACAAGCACCATTAAGAAAGTGGTGGAATCTCGTGTTATCCCTCACAACAATTTTTCTTCCTATAACTTTTGACGCTCCACACATTACAATATGACAAAACCCTTCGCACAACCATCTCCGAATCTTGTTCTTCTTCCTCCCTTGTTCATTCCACTAACCTTCAGGTCACAAGGAGAATTATTATTCCAACTCATGCATGGTCACCAGCATGAGCATGGTGTTTGTTACTTACTAATTTTGGTAGGTTTTATTTTTCATTTTATTACCTTTTATTTTGTAAATCAGTGATAAACCTTTTGGAAGTAACTTTGCAAATGGTGATTACTTTTAATAATTCTAGCGTACTAGATATTTTTTATTTTATTTATTATATATATGTATATGTTTGTATATTTGTATGAGATATTTATGTTTAACTTTTCAACTAATGTTAAATTTATATATTTTTATTAATTTTAAAATGTGAAATGATAAAATAAATAAATTATTTTACATTTATGTTGTAAATAAAAAAAAACTATTAATGTTATAATATTCGAAGTTTTTCAATAATATTTAAATTTTGTTGGCATGACATTGACATTAAACATGACATGGATATGGCAGTTGACACAGAAAACCTAGCCTAGGGGAGAGTATAAGCTTGAAGGTTTTATCCTCAATCATTTGTTGTGTCAACTGTTAAATATTTAACGAAAAGTTTATCGAAGGATTATTACAATTGCATAATTTCAAAACTTGAAGAATTCAATTGAAACTTGAAGAACCAAATTAGATAATTGTGATATTTAAAGGTCCAAAAGTGAAATTAAGCAATTATCTTTTATCTTTTATATGTATTTTTTTTTCCTTATCACAATTGTACATTGGCTAATCAATGAGTTGCAATAAAGAGTTTAATTTCTATGTTTTTTTTTTTTTGTGAATGTTAAATTTCTACGCTATTAGTGCAAAAAGTGCATTTTTATGAGGATTATCCTCATGTAAAAAAATCAACCGTTAACATTTTGTCAATTTTAGTCAATGTTGCATATACATATGCTCTAAAATCTCAACCGCCGTTGCAACTCACTAATATAGACATGCTACTTCCAAGCGATTCAGTTCACTTTTAAATGCCCATCTATAATACGGATGTTCGTGTCCTCGATTATGAAAGCATGAACTTTTCCCCTCAATGATTGCATCAATCAATGCCCACCATCACGGGATTGGATACTTTTAAGGGAAATAAACCTATCCACCCTTTAATGTAATTTAAGCAACTCACAAAATTTAGTTTGAAATCAAGGGTGGTGGATACAACCACACATTTCACTTCACATATTTTTTTACATGAGGATCCAAATCTTAAAAACACGAATACAAAAATTTTGCAAGACCCAGATTAAGTGCATTCCCATACTACATACAAATCATAGGCTTTTCCCTGCCATTAAGTAAGAAGAAATTATTGTTTGAAGAAACAATTGTCTGCAAACTTAATGAATAAATAGCATTAAAATTTCATATGGTACAACTTCATGCTGTCTGATAAGGAAATAAAACCAATACAATAGGCCAAAACTGCAAGAATTGCCCCACAGACAACCCTATATTCTCACGCAATATGGTAAGAAAAAACAATAGAGGAATAGAACGAGAAGCTCCCACGCCACGATTCCCTAACCTCTTTTGGACTCAATCGCACTATTAACATTCATAATATACACATTCTAGAGAAAGTTCCCTTTCCAATCACAATTGACTCTGCATTTTCTCAAAACTGATATAGAACACCATGCAAGAATGAATGATGGAAACCATCTTATGGCAAAAAGAATGGGTAACAAATATAGAGACCACCAAACTGGAAAAAGCTTTTTTCCCAAAAAGTGCAAGACACCAACTGCCAAGCCAGATGCTATGAAGAAATGATGGATATGCAGCAAAGCAATGAAAACTATGAAGAAAGGATAGATTGCAATGCAAGTTGTTGCTGTGGCTGCAAAGATGACCAAGTAGAAGCGAGTGTAGAGGGTGGTAAAGTTTGCTGGAGCTGTCTGAGTAAATTAACCATACGACCAGCTGTTTGTTCTGTCGCAAGGTCTTTACCAGCACATAAAACCTGTCACAAAAAATGTTTTCCTTTTAATGGAGAAATAAAATCAAACAAATCCAATATAATTATATATATTACCAAAAAGTAGCATTCACTGAATGCGTCCATGTTTGATGGAACAAAAGACTGCTCATTTTACACACTCACTAAGGTATTCACGGGACTAATGCACGAGGAAAAAAAAATATCAATTACCTATGTATACATGCACATTGTCAATATAAACACCAAAACTACTCAAATGAACTATTTAAATGATTGCATGACATCAACTAATATTACAAAAAAGAATCTAATGGCTTTTACAAACAAATAATTCATTGCTTTCTGGTATATATTCTCCATGCAAATAAATTACAGTTGCAATCAATTATGAAATGACACTTTACTCAATTCCAAAAGTTCCTAGACATTTCCCAAATATTAATCTTTCATCGTATGACAGGGTGCTACAAACAATTTTTACACTTCCCTGGTCTCCAAAACTTACCAAATTGATCAAATTTCCAATAAAAAAAATTGAACCTTGGACATTATGACCTATGTGAAAAACACACTTCATTGTAGGAAATTGCCTAGGTTAACAAGCCGCCATTGGGGAGTTTCTATACATTAATGTATTCTTTCTATTCTATTTAGAGAAGTAATCTTATTCTCCTTACTCTTGTATACAGCTTGCTTTCTATTTAAATTCTTTCATCAAAAACAAAAAGTCTACTAGTGTTTCTGATTCAACCCTACAACCCAAAAATATTAAGCAAACAACCCTTAATTTAGGCAATGCAGACAGTCACAGATTACAAATTGGCAAAGTTGCAACCAAAAACTAACCTCAGCAAACACTGAAACTATTTTTGGAAGGTACTGATTGTTTGGGCCCAACAGCTCACTGTCAGACCTGCAGATTAACAGACAATTAGTACAGTGGAAAAAGATATGCATGACAGCTTGAGCATATCAGAAGATTGAGAAAAGCAGAGTAGGGCCACTAACCTCTCAGCCATTGAACAAAGTTGATCATGCACAACTTTGGCCTCAATCAAATCACCTTTTATTGGCAAACAGTTTAGCCATGCAGGAACTACCTGCAAACATGACAACATTACAAAAATATTAACTATCATCTCAACCTAAAAACAACAAATCAGACTCAGAAAGAATTGATCATAATAATGACAAACATAATCAAGAACCAAAACCACAAAAGCAAGTTATAAACGGAAAATATGTACTGACCTGGGCAGAATCAATACTATCGCGATGAAATTGGCAAATTTTTCCCAAAGCAGAAACAGCATTGTCATATGCCATTACATTATCTGAATGAAGAGCATTAGGATGCTGGATCACAGCATTTAACCTCGAAAGAGCCTCTGCAGTAAGCCAACAACAATTTATTACTCATACTACAGTTTTTCATAGTTTGTTAATGGATCAAGCAGTACCTCCAACCAGATGTTTGAACACAGATCCACCAAACTCTGCACAAACACCAAGACCATACACAGCTGCCTGCAGAAATATGAAGCAATACCAACATCAACAATCAAACAGCTTAAAACTAAACTATCATACCCCAATGCCCGAAGACTCCTCACCAAGCAAAGATATGGGAGAGGGTAATTGTATGCATTTCCGTATTCAAACCCATGACCAATCGATCACCAAGACACAACTTTACTATTGCGCCAGGGTTTGCCCTCTAATAATCAAACAGCTTACGCAATAAAAATGGTATTCAAAATGTTAACAGAGGATAATGCTTACCTGTCTGACGTCAGGAGTCTCATCATTACAAGCCTCCAACAGGAATGGGAGATAGGTATCATAATACCTGCTCAATTGGTAATATAAAAGAATGAAGTTGATAAAATGCCTTCATAATTATCACTGCACAAAAAAATGGTAACCTAGAGTGCTTACTTAATAGCAGCTTCACGACACTGCTCTGCAACATCATCAAAAATACAAATTGCAATTCTTCTCTCTTCTGGAGTCTTGTCCCTTCCCTATATCCAAAACATTAAACTAAGAGTCAAAACAATGATGTACATGTTTTAGGTTGTTGGGTACCACATCAGAAAGCCAAAAAGTGCATCTGATACGCGAAAACCATAAGCTCTAAATACTAACTTCTATGTTGGACACGAGAATCAACGTGTACTATGGTCTAAACTAACGTGCAACCAAACATTAGTTCTTTGAAAATTGAGTTTAAAACTAATCAGCAGGCACAACTTGTAAGAAAGCTACTGACATAAAATAATATAGACCACTCAAATTGCAGAACAGAACATGGCTAAAGTCAATGTCATAGCTTAAACATGGTAGAATGATACATTTCATCGGAAAAAAAAATTTGCAAGCTAATGTGCATTGGAGAATGAAAATGAATGTGAACTCCAAGATGACAAGTGTAATAAAATAGTGTAAACTGGTAAGATGATGATAGATGTGAAGATCAGAATTAGAAGTCAAACATAGATCTATGCAAAGTATGTGGTTTGCAAGTTTATCTCTAAATGACTAATCTATACTTAATGTTGCACGCAACCACCACTCACAATCCAAGAAAAATTAAAGATTCATCTTTGAATTGAGCTAAAACCTTTACTGGCATAACTTTAACAGAGTAATCTTTCACACTTTTGAAAAGGCCCGAGTTCAAAATTAGCAATACTGCACAGATTCTACATTATAAATCATATTTACAATTTACTAGCTAAACTGAGAAAATAGAAAAATTTAGACATAATTACACCAAAACAAAATACAAAAGATAACGCTTAAAGGACAGCTGAATGCATAAATGGAAATAGAAAAACTAATTAATAATAGAGTTGCTAGCTTTCTCAAAGAACATACCCACATAGGTGTCAGATATGATGATAGTTCATCAAAGAAGGGTAAGAAGGAGGCTTTGAAGGTTTTGATCAAAGTTCCCAATATCTCACCCACCTGGGACAATGTATACATACATTAGAAGGAAGACTAGGAAACTGATCTGCATAAACTTAAAAACACAAAGATAGTAGTCCAGTACTTAAGATGTTTTAAATTATTTTTAGATTAAACAACTAACTTGATCAAAAACTTCCTCCTCTTGTTCATTTTCCTCTTTAATCAGTTCCCCCTCTTCAGCATCAAAATCTTCGGCTTGGGTCCTCTCTGCTCTCTCTCGTTTTCTACTTGAACTAGCTGTGATCACCTGTTTTATCTCATCCACGATGGATCTGACCTGGCTTTCGTCCAAAAGCATCCCAGAGATCTAAAAGAGGAAAAAAAAAGATTGGAACACATCCAAAACATATTTATAGTGCACCATAGGCACTCAAGGGAAAGCTAAAAAAAGACAGACAAAAAACAAGAAAAGGGTCGATCATTACCCAAGCATCACAGGAACAACTACTAAAAACTCATGCACAATAAACAAAAGCACACATTGTGAAATTGAAGAATATAAACCACAACCAAGCATTCTCTGTTAATTATATATAAACCATTGACCTCTAAATCTTAGTAGTTTTGCCTATAATATTTCTCAGTCGCCCTCTAGCTCCAGTGGTAGGACTAATTGACATCTTACCAGGCTCTCTTTACTAGGGCATCCTAGACAAATTATATAAAGTGACATCATAAAAGGCTGTGCCGAAGTAAATAAACATATGCAGTCACCTTCACAGGAAGGCACACCAATTTTTTGCATGGCATACCTCTCTAATACTGCAAGATCTATATCTACATTAGTATAAAGTAATGTGCACCTAGTGTCAACTTTAATGAGGCAGGCAGTTGTTAAGTGCAAAAGACAAATTTCGTAATTAAGTCAACTAAATAATTTAAATCCTCAACATGCCAATCATGAAAAAGGAAATTTACACTGTAAAATTTAGTTTTTATTTGCCAATTGATCACAAAACCTAGCAGGGATAGACATCAGTTAGAAGAATAAATAATAGCAGAGCTAGTGAGGCTCTTGATTGAATTCTAATAATGATAAGCATCAAACTTCAAATTATAAGATATAACATCAACTATGCCAAGGTATATTTAACACTCATGGCTCTATATAATAAAGAATAGAAATTTATCCAGAAAAAAAAAAGACAGAAAACATATAACAATGTTATCTCATGATCCAAACCTGTAAGCATTCATTTAATGAATCCAACATGCTTGCACAAATCTCTGTGTCAGGTTCCTGCAAATAAACAGAAATGGGAAAATCTCAGCAAAGAAATACCAAGGGCCATTGACAAGGCAGGCAACATTCACCACCAATATCACCTAGAGTAATCTTAGTCCTCAAACCCATGCCAGAACCGGGTCTCATAAACTAACAAAAAATAACATGCTGCACTGACAAAGGATTGCTTTGGTTTATATAAATATTCAGGACTTAAAATATTTTCAAGACAATTTCAAATCAAAAAATAAAAAATATTCACTTCCAAAATCCAAATATAGAAACTCCATAACAACACGACTAGGAATGGATAAACTTGAATATCAATTTACCTTGTGCAATGCTTCCACCAGAGCTGGGATGATACTGTCAGTCAAAAATTTCAAATAGGTTACATCCCGGCCATGAGATTGCCCCTTCTCTATAGCTAATTTCGCAGATCGTAATAGCTCCGGCATTGCTATAGCAATATTGGAAATGATAAACATTAAAACAGATAGGGTAATGATATAAAGCACATTTACTGTGCAAGGAAAAATCACCAACCAAAAAAGTATGCAAAGCAACAATAATTTTTCATACCTGAAACAGCTGCTTTCCTAACTTCCTCGTGGAAATAAAATTTAAGGAGTGGAACTAAAGTTCCAGCAACCTGTGTTGCATACAAATTATTAACAAGGAAAAATATGTAAAGAAACACTTAAACAAGCATTAATGTGTTAAGGGATTCAATGAAGGCCTAAGTCTAACCTGATCAATCCATGGAAAGAATCCTTCCTTCAGCTCATCAGCATAGCAACAAAGCATGTTACATGCTGTAGCTTTTTCCTCTAGAACACTAGTCTTGATTCCAATTCGTTTGTCTCCAAGAGTAATAGTCTCCATACTACAATGGATTAAATAAAAATTATATTTGTCCTACCTAAACAAAAATGTTTTGATGTGTGCTTCTAATTCTCCATAAGAATGAAATCGCTATTCGTAAATAAGAATGTGTTAGGGTTTTGTGTGTGCGCAATTACACATGAGTGGATGTCATAATATAAAGATAAATAAGGTATAAATGCACCTTAACTCCGAAGGCTTAAATTCACTATTAGTGAACATACAAGACCAAAATAACAAGAGATGTGTGATAAAAAGATACCTTATGCATTCATAATTTGGTAATTGTTTAAAATTTTACGTAGAAAAGGGATTAAAGTTGAGACCTTTCATCATCAGAATCCTCAATCTCATTGTCTGAATCTGCTGATGTAATGGTTACATCAGGCTTAAGTGAAGCAGATTGAAGCAGTGGAGGCATGACAAACTCCATGTAAGGAAGAAAATCTTGTCCCAGACATTTGCAGAGTCTAGCCCATGCCTGTAACAAATTAAAGCTGTTAGACTAAAACATGGACCAATTGGCACTTTAGGCATATGCTGTAAATAAAATATATAAAGCGTACCTGCAGCATGTAACTTGTTGTTGGATCATCTGTCTCCATTTGAGATACTTGAAGGGACATAAGAACTTCCATAACCTAGTGAAGAACCAGCACACAGAATATTAAAATCATAAGACATAGCTAACCAGAGACAGAGAAAGAAGTTCTTAACAGAGATGCAGGGGCAGTTAACTTCCTATTTTCCTGTTCTAGACCGACTATTTTTCCAAATGATGATAAAGTGGTACAAAAGGTGAACATATAAAACAAAACCATGCATAATACATTCTTGTTTGGCAAAGTAAAAAAATAAACAAGAAACACCTACCTGCTTCGCATCAGCCCTAAACTTCTCCTTCCCAACAGCCATTCCAACTAAACTTATACACTCCATGGACTTAGCACGAAGCATACGGTTAGATTTGTCGGTTGCATTAACCAATATAGCCTTCAGGTATGGCATTACAGCATCATAATATTTTTGGAAGTGTTCCTATGAAAGACCATAATAATTAAATGAGTGATCAAAAGAAAATAAGTTATAAATGTTGATTGAACAAAGAAGTTAATAAAATACCTGAGAAGAATCAGCAACTGATGCCAAAGCAGTTAACGCACCTTCTTGCACCATCTGCTTACCATTCTGAAAAATGTATAGAATATCCAAAATTAAGTGAAGGAAGAATTACGATAATTTAGCAAAATGACCATAATAACATTATTCTTGAGAATAATTCTCTATAAATATACCTGAAGAAGTACAAGTAGTTTGCTAACTATCCCATCCAAGTATGGCGTTAAGATATCAGGTGTGCAGTTCTCGCTGAAGTTGAGAACTGCTGAAGCAGCATGTGCCTGTGTAGACAATATTTTGAGAATAATTACACCAGATAGCTTATTTAATTAAAATAGCATGACTTCAATTATAAATCATAATGACTATAAAGAATAAAAGAAAAAATGAAACACACTTCATAAAATTGAAGTATATCACAATGCTTCACATTTGTATAATAAAGTAACATTGCAGATACTGTTTGCATTGTATTTTAAATAATTGGCATCTTTAATGAGATGCAAAGTTCATTAAAAGAATCACAAGACTTTCAATCCATGTTCAAGAATAAAGAATATCGCTTAAATAAAAGGGCAGCTAACCTGCACACGAGGGTTCTGAAAATCATCCATGGCACCAGCTAGTGCTGGCAACACTCCTTGATGATATTTAACTTGCAAATCAGGACCCAAATCAGTAGACAGCTGCCCGATTGCATTAATAGCTGCCCATCTTACACGGGGGTGTTGGTCAGGGAAGGAGTTCAGGACCATAGTCACCACTTGCTCCAAATTCTTTATCATGACCTGCAGCAATTAAAAGTTGGTAGAAAGTCAAAATCACAAGTGGTACACACAAGTTATTGCCCAACAAGAAACACCAATCACAATCAAATCAACTATAACTAACACAAATATTCTAACTGCCATTTACTTGTATAAAAGCAAAAATCCCACAAGAATAGTAGACATTTCCAATCAATACAATACCTTTGAACAGCCCTCAGCAATCTGAGCAAGTGCAATAAGTGCAGCATGCCGTTTCTGCCATTCTGGAGCAGCCAAGTAAGCAGGCAACTGTTCGGACGCAACAGGAACAATGGTGTTTCCACCCAAAGATATAGAGAGCCTATCCAAGCACTCTTGCCCCACGCTATAATTACTGGTTTCACCAGCATCCTCATCCTCAGTCTCAGCACTGTGCCACGCAGGATCATCCTCAATATCAAGAAGCATCTTCATGAGTATCGCAAACAACCTACTAATAAACTGCGGCAACTTCCTCATCATCCCGGGGGCACGCTCCCTCGCCTCCGCGAGAGTAATCACAAACTCAATCGCCAAATGCCGAGTCCCTTCCTCAAGGGATTCAGCCTCGGCAATCTGCAACATGGCACCAACGACATCCACAAGCTGGCGCCGGAGAAAACGCGGCTCAGTCCCGGCGAGCTCGATGAGAAGCTCAAGCGCCTCCTGGGCGGTGGCCTCCTGGCCGGAATTAAGCGCCTCGGTCAACGTCCGCATCATTGCGGGCAGCAGGTCCTGGAACCTGTCGCGATCGGCGGAACCGGACAAACACTGAATGAAATTGATAACGGCGTTAAGAGCGGCAATTCGGACGTCAGGGTTAACGGAAGCGTTCGTGAGGCACTGCAGGAAAATATCGTGGAGGTGCTTGATGTGAGGAGTGAGGGAATCGCCGATGTACTGCGACAACTGCGCGAAGATTAAAAACGCGGATTCCTGAAGCTTAGGGGAATCAGAGGAAACACACTGGAACATGAAAGGAAGAAGCTCCGGCCAGGCGTTGTCGGGCAAAATACCGGAGGCGAGTTCGGAGATGGTGTCGCAGAGCTTCTTGGAGATGGATTTGATGTTCTCCGTTTGAATCGAGGAGAGAAGGAGCGATTTGAGAGAAGACTGCGTGTGAGGGGAGAGGCGCGGCCAGAGGTAGGAGTCGTCGCGCGTGAGCTGTTTACGGAGGAGGATGGCGGACATGGCACGCGCCTCCTGGTGCGGTGAGGAGTGGAGGAGGTGCGCGAGCTTCAAGGAGAGGTTATCGGGATCGGTTTGCTTGCAGAGGTTAAACAGCGCCTCCGCGTGGGAGCGTTGCTCGTTGGAGGAGGACATGAGGTGCGAGATCAACGTCTCAAAGGGGGAGGGATCGGCGCCGAGGATGGCGGCGACCTGCGATTGCTGCACCTCAGAATCCATGGCGGCCACGATAAAGAAGAAGAAGATGAGAGAGCAATGACGAGTGAGCACGCGCGGGTTAGGGTTTTTGATTTATGATGATGCGAATAGAGAGACTACACTCGCGTCGCCACTCTTCTCTCTCGGGGTGTGTGTGTTGTGTGTGTCGTTTTATATATACTGTTGCGGGTGTAGGAGCGAGCGAGGGTGTTGTGTTGTGTGAGTTGTGGTTTATTGTCATAATATATAATATATAACTGGAAAAGAGTTAGGTTTCCGTGCTCAGCGAGTGGGGCTAATTAGGGCAACCACATGATTTTTATTAGCTGTGTTTTGTTTTTTAGGTCATGGTTCATCATTAGCCTACGCTTTCCTTACTTCTTTTTCCCCCCTTGTGGCTTAATTAAATTAAATTTATGTATATGAAAATTTTATGGGACTCTTTGGGGATCAATTTAAAATGCGTGTATGATTGTTTCTTTTTAGTTAATTAATTAATGGAATTATTTAGAAGATTAATGTAGATTTTAAGTATTTTCTTTTTATTTTAGATTTTGTGTACGAAATTCTTTTTTGAAGAATAATATGGTGAGAAATATAAAAATACATACCAGTAAAACTATCCAGCATGTGACAAAAAAAAAAAAAATCATCCAGCACACAATATCTTATCTCGTTCTACCGGATATGCTATATAAGACCTAGTCAGTACGTGTGACAACGTAGTGAACAAGTCTACAATTCCAAATCTACAAAAACATTCTCAACCTGCATCTAGTTCAATCATGTTCTTACTATAAATGGGTGTTTAAAAGTTTTTTATTTATGATTTTCAAGAATTGACTTTCCCAATAATCATGACACTTAGATATGAAAAAATTTATTTTCAATCAAGCATCCTTTAATTTTCCTTAATTGTTTGAAAAAACATCACACTAAGAGGCTTATTATAAATGTTAAAAAACAAAGAGAGTTTGTGTTATTGTGTGAAACTTCAGGAATATTTAGAATAATTTAATCAAAAAGTTCTTATATCATCGATCAATAAAAATTTACATTAGGGTCGACTTTTAGGATAATAATATAAAAGTTAACAAAATTACCTTAAATTACAGTTTTTGATTAGTTAACTATGTGAAAAGCATGCATACTATTAGTACATATATTATTTACTATAATTTATATATTAAAATATTTATTTACTTTTTATGAACTCTAATAATAATATAATTTATATCTTAAAAGTATTTATTTATGTAACATATAAAATAAAATTCTGTTTTTTTTTTTTTAAAGGAAAGGGGTCGGAGCCCACTCTCACCCTCACCCCACTTCCGCCAGCCTCTTTAAAGTCTAAAAAGTAATACATCTAAAACTGTTGAAAAAGACACTGTTTTTGTAAATACTATAATTACTCAAGGTAAATAATTTTTTAATGTTCATAAAGTATATTCTTTCCTTAAACAATTTGAATGACTATCATCTTGATGTTTTAAGAGAAATTACCGTTAAATAACAAACACGAAGTCGAATCTATACAAACAAGCACGAGAGTTACAGTCCAGTACATGCTACTGCTTGCAACCTTTTCATCGGCATAATTTGTTCCAAGAGATGGTTAATCACAATAATTGTTGTGTTTAATAATTGAGGTTTTGGGTCACGAGGACTTTTTCCCCTTGTCTTTTATCTTTTCCCTTTATTTCGGGTCGTAGGGTCTTTCTTTTCTATTTTTTTTTAACACAGGGCCTTTTCAAACCAAGCTACGTGCGTACATACGAAATTTCAGAATAATTAGTTATTTTTTAAAAAAATTGGGTCCAAACTTTTACGCTGTTGGACAAACAAAAATAAAAGAGTGAAGATGAAAATAAAGGCGGTAAAGCTTGATACAAGGAAGTAAAGTTACAAGTGATTGACCCGTAACATATAATTTTCATCTTTTCCGTTTCAAAAAAAAAAAAAGAGATGATTTTCTTTGATTTTAAGGTACTCTATTATTCGAGATCTTTGATGTGTTAAGTAAAGTGACATTAAAATATACATGTTAGTCCTTCTTCAGCTTTAATATAAAAACACGGTCACTACTCGTTCAATAGTCGGGTGATTGGATTGATAAACTATTAATATATGTTTGAATTTTCATGATAATGTTATTATCTCCTTATTATATCAAGTAGCTACAAATTATATCTTTGACGCCAATCTGTTCGAGATTTTGGTAAGTACATTTGGTGTCCACCGTGGGGCCGCGATAAAACTTCTCTTGTGACCACCCGCATTCATGGTTAGCACATACTCCGATCTTCAATGAGAGCCACTCCTAAAAAATTTCAATCCTCCTCCAACGACCACAACGGACAATGATGCTCTCCGTCAACTTCAAGTCTGCATCGCAAAAGATGGAACCCCACCACGAGGAGGAACTCATCCCTGGTCGAATATCAAAGGCTAGACAAACCCAATGTTCGTCCTTAGTGAGCCTCTTTGCTACTAAGTTTCATCTTTCACATGTACCCAAGAGATCAGCAATCACCTTGACAAATTCAGCTAATGTCGTGTGAAGTTTCTCCTTCTCCTCAGCGAAGCGCTCCACCCTGCTCGCCAAGTCATTCTTTTCTTTCAATAAGTCTTTACAGTGTCCGAACACCTCATCATCATCCAGTCTCGTGCTCACTAGCTTAGCAAAGACATTGTTGACCCTGGACGACGATTGGTAGTTAGACTTAACGGCTTCAGCAAGGGTGACAGTAGCATTGACTGCTTTGGGACGTTCCACTCACTTCCTAGTCAGAGCAGTGACTTTCCATTTGGCGACCTTAGCCTCCAAGGAAGAAATCCTACTCAGAGCCTCCTTATGCCTTTGCTCCTTCTTTTGCAATATAGTCAGACTTCTTTGAAGAAAGACCTTTGCAACATCGATTGAGTTTTGCACCCCAACTGATCGAATAAGATTTTGATCAAAAGGGGAAACAAAGTCAACAACTATCCTCTGCTCAGGTCTAAAGCCCATACTCCAAAGAGAATTCGCATCCCGAGAACTATACACATGATCCAACGAAGCGTTTCTTTTCAACGCACTTTCTAATGATCAGAATTGTCAAATACAGGGGCTTCTCACATAAGAACACCAGACTCTACCTAAAGGGACGAAAAACACGCTCACCTTAGACAATCTAACAATTTTAACCCGGACACTGTTTGTCCAGGCTGGGGGGCTTAAGAAGCCCGCAACCCCTAAATTTGTTGAGGTTACCACCATCGACAATGGAAAACTCTTTCGTCAACAAGTTGGACTTAGAGTTTGGGGGGCTTATTTCCGGTGTTCACAAATTGACGTGGCGAGTGCATGACATTAAAATATACACGTCAACCCTCTTCATCAGCCATAGTACAGAAGCACGAACACTACTCGCTCAACAGTCGGGTGATTGAGATGATAAGCTATTGATATATGTTTGAATTCTAATGACAATATTATTATCTCTTTTTTACGAATTATCTATAAGTTGTTGTAACCACTTATCAAGTGACTACGAATTATCTATAGTTGTTGGGATTTTTTATATACAAAGGTTTTCTTTTTCACCTATTTCTCTTAAAATAAATAGTATAACATATTATTTTATTTCTCTTTTTTCTACTTCTCATCTATCACATCTTTCTTTTCTAAACCAAAGAAGCCCTTACATGTTAACACTAAATAATTGTTTACTTATTACTTGTTTCATTCGTTTGGCTGCCACATCTTTAGTAAGGGCGTCCACATCTTTATCTCACCTGCCTCCATTTTTTTATTTCCCTTCCCTCTTTGTTCCCTCTTCTACATTTTTTAATCCTTGCTTTCTTTTTTCTCTATCGTGAGTGGTTTCATCGACATGCACATTCCTTCTCTTTGATTCTCATTTCTTCTCCTTCTTCCCAACTCTTATGCCCTCATGAAACTTCTTTTGTAAGCATAGGAGTGATCGACAATATTAGCCAACTCCCTAAAAACTTGCTTCAATATTGTTGACTTATGTGCATATTGATCAAAAGCTACTGCATGATACTGGCAGTTTAAAGGCCTATTATATATATATTGTTTTGTTTTGAATTTCATGATGTATGTATGATTGAACTTTTTGTTTTTGGAAACTGTCTTTCATTCATTTTTGTCACTCGGTATTTTGTTTGCAATTTTATGAAAAATAATTAGAGATGTAAGAGCATATACAAGAAAAATACCATTTTTCAAGTTTAATGTCAATACGTAGTTAATAGTATTACACTTATTTTCATACATGTCTATTTATCTACACATATGTATATCATATTAAGCGATAACATGGTTAATATTCTTGCAGGCATGCATCTAAACCATCTTGGGTACGACTGAAATCATTTTCTAACCACCAAAGGATTTCATTTACTAATCACAACTTATTAAATTATGTTTTTCAGTATCAAAGGGTAAAAAGAGTCGAGCCAATGCCAGCAACTAATAAAGTGAAGGAGTTAGAGTTGTTTTAGGAGTTGGAACTTTCTTTAACATTTGTGTAAGATTTGCCCGTGGATCCTGAGACAAGATATTTTTTTTAATCTCCATATCATCTTAATATTTTTTTTTAAAATTTTGTAAATCGATAAGCAGCAATAAAGCATTTTTTAGGACGATTTTAACAGGATTGATGTTTATTGTTAAAATTACTCATTTTTTAATTTTAAAAATTATTTTTGATTTTAAATATTTGTTAATTTTAAAATTGATTTTGATTGTAAAACTGTGCACGTCGCCTCATAATTCTTTATTTACTTTTTTTAGCAAAAACAAATTTCTTGGTGGTTTACACTGAAAAATCAATGGACTTTATTTCACGCGGTTACAATTTCTTGGTGGCTGGTTCTTCTATGATATAGATCACATTTTGTACTGAAAAATATTGGTTTTCTCAATGAGTGGTATTTCTCCCTTTGCTCTATATGTTAGTAAAGTATCATTTTTGTGTAGAGATATGTTTTGTTTGTGTAGACTGTATGTTTAACTATAGGACATGGGCAAGATTGATGCATGGAGTTTTGCTTACCTTCTTTCGGTGACCCATTGATCCTGTGAACTATAATTAGCATTGGAAAAAGGAAGCTAAAAACGAGAGAGAAAGGACAAAAATGCAGACTACCACAGGTTGTATGAGATTGTAATTTTTCTATAAATTTTTGTATAAACGTGGACGATTGAGGTGTCTATTTTGGTACTATAAAACTTAATTTGTATATTCATTTTCATGCGTATAGAACTTATATCTGTATTCTTTGAATTTAATTATATTGTGCTCTATCAATATGTACTTGCTCTCCCTTAGTCTCTTTGGAAGTTGAATATATATTAGTATTACATTACATTGATACTTTACATAAGTTTGTTGATCATTTCTCTGTTTTCTTAATTTGTCAATCTCTTTTCTTTTTTTATGGAAAAAAAAACATATTGCAAGTGCCCAATAGTGTAATTCACAAGTGATGCTAAGAGAAAACCAAAATACCCCTTTAATAACAAACTGTTTATAATCGAAAACTAAAAATTGGCAATCATCTTGAATGGGACCTTAGTTTCCAAACTTTAGAAATCATAAATTTTTATCCCTCCTAAAATTTTCATGGCAAGGAAGAAAAAAATTCACTGTGTTTCTTTTTTTAGATTTCAGGACCAAATTAATAAAAGTTGAAGTTTGAGAAGTAAAAAGTTTGAGAAGTAAAACATATTTTATCCTTTTAAAATCAGATACTAATTAAAAATCAAATATCTAATAAAATAAAGAATTTATTTTAATAAAATCAATTATTTTAATAAACATTTTAATAAATCAGAAACTAAGTTTCAGGCGAGTTTGTTTAAACGTATTCTAAAAAACAATTATTTAATAAAATAAAGAATTTATTTTAATAAAATAAAAAAGTGTGTTTGTGGATGGATTTGTTTAAATTTAAAATTATATATGCTTATTTTAAAAATATGAACCAGCTAGTTACGAAGCAGCAAATATATATAGACACTTAGGTTCATCACTCATTGACCGTGCGAACATTGAAACCGCGACTGAATCGCTTCCGGTTCTCGGAGAACGGGAGAGTAGCTGCCTAGCTGCTAGCTGCACGAATCGATTAGTGATTGTGAAGATGCGGAGAGACAACGGTGATAGCTAAGATAGGTATTTAATTACCATTGCATATTCAACTCTTATCATTTTCTTCTTCGTTCATAATGAATTATTCTCCTATGTTCGCAGCAGAGGACATGCTTAATAGGTTAAGCAGACGCTGCTTTTGCACCGTTGCTCCACGCCCTTGGCTTTTTGTGGGGTTGGGCAACCCTGGCGACAAGTTCAAAGGAACCAGACACAATGTACCTTTCCTTTTACTTCTGCTTCTGCTTCTATTTGCAGTTTGTTTTAAGTTTTAGTTATCAACACCAAATTGCATAGAAAGTGTTCTGTAGTGTAAGGGGGCATAGTTAGTTTTGAATTAGCAATTTTGTGGTGAAATATGAAAATATGTTTTTTTTTTTTTTTTGTCTGAATCAGGTTGGCTTTGAGATGATTGATGCATTTGCTGAGTCACAGGGGATTCCTATGGACACTGTCCATTCCAAAGCCATTTCTGGAAAAGGTTTGTCTGCTGTTCTCTGTTTCTCTTTTGATGTTTCTTGTAATTCATGAATTTTATTAGGCAAGGTGGTGGTTTGTTACAGGTTTTGTTGGTGAAGTTCCTGTTTTTCTTGCAAAGCCTCAAACTTACATGAATCTCAGTGGTGAATCGGTAAGGAATTAAGATGTGCTGCCTTTTCTCTTTTCTCTCAACCATCTAGATATTTTGCTTTAGTTTCTACAAGTTGTGCCATCTAGATTACGTTTTGGTCATTTTAAAGAATTGTAGTTGCCTTAATGTGTTTTGGGGTTATTTTAGTATTAGATTATCCCTTTTGTTGCAGGTGTTTTTGTGCATGGAATTTCCTGGGAGAGTCTTGGGGCAGTTGTGATGGTTAAGTTTTCTGTGTTTTCTCCATAGGTTTTTGTGGTTTCCTATAGGGGATTTTACTTTGTGTTCCTTCATCTCTGTGAATTGACTTATGTTTTTTTTTTTTTTTTTTGGAAAATCTTTTCATACACGATAGAGTAAGGTTATAGTCATTGTGGAAAGGAGTATCATTCAGATTGGAGAATAAGGAAGGGAATAATGCTGAGCAAAAAAAAAAAAAAAAAAAGGAAGGGAATAAGAAAGTGCTGGGAAGTAGGGAAACATAGCTTCTTACAAATCTCCTGTGGATTAATAATTCTTTGGTCAGATAGAGGTCCTTATTGAGTGCTATTAATCCCCTTCCCCTTCATACAAAACCCAAAGAGAAGAGGATTGAAAGATGGCCATCATGATCATGGCTGATTGCTTACATCTTTCATTTCTGCTTTTACTGGTTTTATACTAATATGGATTCCATGGCAGGTTTCTGTTTTTGTGGTAGCATGCAAATGTTTTCATTTACTTGTTTGTTGATGTTTAGCTTACATATGAAGCCTCGGGCTTATTATCAATATATGTTTTACTGCAGACAGGACCAATGGCTGCTTATTATAAGCTACCTCTTAATCAGGTGCTTGTGGTGAGTTATTCCATGTCCTACCTTTTCTTTTAAGTATCTAATCAGTGATAGGTGGGCTGTTTCTTTATTTAATCATGTAATTTTTGTTGCAGTTCCATGATGACATGAACTTGCCTTGTGGGGTGCTTCGTCTTCATGACAAAGGGGGTCATGGAAGCCACAAAGGGTACCACACTAAATTATAATTGTGAAGCAAATTTACTATTATTTCCATCCTTAAGTTTTTTTTGAATCTGATCATAAGAAACTTGTTGCTAATTCAAGTACCTACTCCTCTAAACTCTATAAAGATTTATGGTGTTTATTACGCATACGCATAATTAGATTGTGTAATGTCTTGAACTTAAAAGCGTGCCTAATTTGGCCTATTCCAATAACCAACATTTTGGAAGTTTATTCTACCTTTTGTTATAATGAGAAGATGCGGACATACTAAGAAGATGTAACAAGCCAAATTAGTTAACATTGTGAGAGTCCTGATTAGGTTGTATGTTGGTTTGTGGTTTGAGGGAAAAAATTTCATTACTTATAAACGTTTCCCTCTCAATCATACATTGATTGGAACTAGATATAGATTGAAAAAAATAAAAGAACTGATATATATTGAAGGACCCCCTTACAACCAAAAGAGTAATCCTCTGTTACAGTATATTAGCAGAAAGCAAGAAACTATAGAAAAAAAATGACAATGAATGGAGCAAGCTCCTTACAATATGGCAAATAGGAATTAGGATAAGAAATGATAAGTTCCTCTGCTCAGACTAACAAACCCCAACATAACCCTTCGGAAATTCTCTCATTCCTTCTATTTGGTTGCACCTTCCTTTAAATAATCATTCTCTCTCTACTTGCCTGATTCTCTGCTTCCTGCATTCCCTCCTCCATTCTCAATGCCACCTGTTTATTCTGTTATTCCCCCTCTCCTCCTTCCAATCCCTCTTGTGTCACATTTTTCATTTTTTCCTTCTCCTCTCATATATACCCACAGGCCTTGATTTCGGGCCCTCTTTCCTTTTCCTTCATCTTCTTAGTTCTCATATACACCAGCCTCCTGTAAGTTTTACGCCCGTGCCTAATTCTTAAAAGCGTGTTCCAGTCCATCTGGAATTAAAAAAACAGTTTTTCCTGACAATTATTGTTGCTATCCAATTGCTTATTGAAACTATGGGAAATGCCTTCTTTGTCCATTTAAAGTAGGTTTAATTATCAATTTGGTCCCCAAATTTTTAAAAGGTTCATTTTGGTCCTCAAGTTTTTAAAAATTAATCAATTTGGTCTCCAAATTATTTTAAATGGTTCAATTTGGTCCTCAAGATCTTAAAAATTTGAGAACCAAATTGTTCATTTTTTAAGAATTTGAGGACCAAATTGATTCATTTTTAAGAACTTGAGGACTAAATTAAACCTTTTAAAAATTTAGGGACCAACTTGATTCATTTTTAATTGAAGACCAAATTGAACCTTTAGAAATTTGAGGACCAAATTGATAATTAAGCCTTTAAAGTATTGAGAAAACTAATGATTGCAATGTTATAGATTATTTCAATTCCCGTGTGGAGTTATCCATGACTCCAATTGTGGTTGTTTGGAATATAAATGGTTAGGAAAAATGCATACCAGTGAGAGTTTATATCAAGAACCCTGTTACTCAAAGAAATGCTCTTAATAGTGGATGGTTATCTTTCAGTAAATGAACATCTATTAGTACTTTGTATGGAAACTTAATCATATAGTCATTCTTCATAGTTTTTCTTTATCTATTCATGGTGGATATATAGCTTCACAATTATTCACTACATTTTCACTTTTCAAGGGGCCATATGTTGTCATATCTGTGATGCTTCACTGTTTTAGGTAAAAAGGAAAGTAATTTTTATGAAGTGGCTGAAAAAAGCCTTGTTTAATTTAGAAAAAAGAATACATAAATCGAAAGAATTCACTTTCAATTCAAATGAAGAAAAAAATTGTTTCAAAAGCATATCAATTGCTAAGATTGGAAGAAAAAATTATTACTTTATATGAATACAAAGGAGCACTTCGAGCATGTTTATAATTCAATAATATTTTTTATAAGTGGTGATAGTCTGATGGAAAATGAGTTCATGAAATCTTTGTAGCTCTGATATTTTCTTGTCAAGTGCTTCTCGAATACCACTACTCATCTTGTACATGGTCCTCACTTCTCACTGAACCAGGCTGAAGAGTGTGATCTATCACTTCAGAGGAAATAGAGAATTTCCTAGGCTGAGAATTGGTTGGTACTTATGTTGCTAATCCTTTATTGTTTCCCTAGTTTAGATTATTGATGTAATCCTTATTTTCAATTTGCTTTGTCGTTAGGGATTGGGAGTCCTCCTGGGCAAATGGATCCTAAAGCATTTTTGCTTCAAAAGTTCAATGTAACAGCTAGGCAACGAGTAAGTTCTTGGTTTAATGTTAAATTCACTTTTGGAGTTTTGGTTCCTCTTGTAATGAAAGTTTCAATTTGGTTCCAATGGTTCAAATTGCAATGATTCTTCTCAAGTTTTCTACTCAGTACAATTTGAATCCAGTTATTAATGGCAGTTCAAATATAATGGGAAAAATGAGTGGCATTGTGGTGCCAAGAGGGGATGGTGTGTGGCTTCCCTATGGGGTGTGAAAAATGTCAAATATGATTGCAGTTACTTGTCACGTTAGTGCAATGTCATAAATATATGCTAATAGTCCCATTTGGGTGGCTTTCTAACGATTGAGAATGAATATACTGATCTAGAAAATTCAAGGGCAAGGTTTTTGCAATGGAGCCGTAGTTATTAATACCATGAGATATGTGTAGAGGCAGTAAGCGCCACCATGAAGAGGCACACTACCCCACTTCTATAGTATAGCAAATATTTTTACATTGGGCTACATGCACTATATTGAAAACTGGCCAAGTCACTAAAAAAATCTTCATCTCAGTGATGCTTCTTGTTTTTTCTTGTTGGACAGATTGATGAGGCTTTGCAAGAGGGGGTTGATGTCTTGAAGCTCCTTTTATCTAAAGGTTTGGCAGTGAGTGCAAAAAGATTCAACAAAGAACAAAAGTATAAGCACTTGAGAGTGCAGAATTTACCAGTTTGATAGGATTCCGTGATGGAAAGTTGCAATATAAGTATGATTAGTTCTTCGCTTTATAGGTTGCAATACGTGTAAAACTTAAGCGATAGGAAATTGGCTTAATTTTATAACATTCCAGAGGTAGATATAACTTTTAAAATGGTTTATGACCAACTTTTTTCCATCTTGATTTGTTTTAATTTGGATACTGTGTCTGTAATGTGCATTTTGCATACTCGAGTGCACAAGGGTGGGATAACTGATCACGCATTAAAGGATTGGTAAATTGTGTTTAGTGTATAAACATGGTGAAAGGGGCATCTTTCAAAGTAGCATGTACCTTTTCCCGCCGAGGGGAATTGTTATTGCTAATCTAATCGGAGATGCGTTATATGGTATGAATCATAGAGTAGATAGGGAAATGTGATATGCAGTTAAAGGGGGATAATTCCTCAAAATTCAATCTAAGATATTCGACTTGGGTGTAACTAGAAATGAAGATTAGGGGCTTAAATTATACTTTATTTCACTAGCTATGTATGTGTCTTGGTATGGATGTTAGTTAGGATGTACAAATACCTGGATAAGGACAGGAAAATAAATTATTTAGAGGATTGATCATCTATCAGCACCATACTTGAGTTTTAAAGCCATGGGCCGGTGTTAAATAATTTGGTTGGTAAACTATCACTCGTACTACTCGATTTATTGTCTTTAACTAATTTCTTGTGATTCTTTTTATCTTGACTTTTGGAAGCCATATCAGGCCTGAACATTTTGTCTTAAACTAAGTTTTATTTTTTATATATTTGATTTGATGCTTGCCGTAGCTAATTCAAATTTAAAATAATAAACTATACGGCTAAATATTAATTGAATTCATTATCATATGAAATAACAATAAATATATTTAATTACAGTAATTTTTAACAAACTGAATATTCACTAAAATTGAACTTTGCGTCCCTAAAATTCGATCCAATTGGTTTCATACGCTCCATGTTTTGTTTATCACGCTGCATAACGTTATGGGCCGAATAAGATATTAAAGGATTTACAGTAGCCAGCTGTTCTAAGATCCAACCATCATGCTGGAAAATTCAGAAACAGGTTTTCAACAATGTGACGAGTAGAAAATTTCCATGTGCTCCACGTCCCAGAGGGACCTTATAAAAAAAATAATTGACAGATTTGATTTTCCGTAGTACCATATGTTTTAGGATTCCTCATATTTAATGTATTTATGTTTAGGATTCCTCAGCAGTAATGGTTCATTTATGATGAAATACTATAGCCACAGGCAAAATAAATGAGTACCCACCATCATTTAAAAAAAAAAATCAGATGGCATAACATGTTTTATGTTTTATGAGATACAACATGCAGATCCTTTAGCCATTTTGTACTTTTTCTTTGGTTCTTTTCAAAAGAAAATTTTATGTTGTTTGATTTATTTTATATTTTCATTTTCAACATTGTTACTAATAACTATAAAAATGACATCTCATTTTTATTGTGCATTTTTAAAATATTTTATTTTCATCATTGTCCCCACAAAATCATAAAATCAATGTGATTTTTTTTTTTATAACTATCAATGAAAACATATATATCAACAGAAAATGAAGACAACAAATAAATCAAACACTACTTCGAACTTGTTTCGTTTAAGAAAATATTTTTTCCATTCTCTAATAAATATTAAAAATATCACTATTTTTATTTAAAAAAAAGTATAAAAAAAAATGGTGAAATCAACAGTAAAAAGTAAGAACAATCAAAGCAAACACCAATGTTTTGAGTAAAAATGATCAGATGGAATCCATTATGGGGTGATGAGAGTACGAAAAATATTAGTTTTGATTGAAACAACTAACTGGCGTCATTGTATTGTCAAGCTGTGTATGTTGATCCAGCCCATGCAATCATGAAAGCCTAATTAATGCCTAGTGTTATCCGATAGCAAATTGGGGATGGTACAGATGGTAGGTGGTTTCTTTGTGCATGAATCATATATGCCAGCTTGTTCATTTGGTGTGATTTATTTATAGTTGACCCTATCTTGTGACTTGTGAGTTTTTTAGCCTTTAGGCTCTAGCGCAAGTCACTTCCTAAATCCTAGCTCCTTGTGATTTTCTAACAACCTTTTCGAGAAAATTACAATTTATAATTGTTAAAACAATTAACTCGTTTTGGGATCTTGGATTAAAGTAATGTTATAGTTTGGTCAAATCTTTATAGTTCTTTGGTGGCATTGGGCTTGGTTACAAATAGCTCATTACATTACTACAAGCAAATGCTATAAAGGATCACATGCTGCCTGCAATGTTAATCTAGTGAGGAAATTATCTGTTGATCACCTACGACCATTTATTTAACATTTGATTTGTTATACATTCATGGTTTAATTATAAACATGAATTAATGTTGAATTATTAGGAATAGCATTTTTTTTCTTTCACTTTAATTTGGAGAACATCACAAACACTGTTATATATGTAACTCGGGATTTGATTAGGCTTGGACCATTCGTTAATTGCAGTTACAAATATCATTGGAGAATTATTGACGAACATATAATTGGCTCAATGTTTATTTAATTCAACCACTGACATAACATAGTGACATGTTTCTGCTTGCTTTAGCTGTAGGTGTTTGCAAAATCATATAACCTGCTCCTTAATTTGCTATTTCGCCTCCACGCATGACTTACACGATCAACAAACATGCATGGCGTGCTACATTATTAATTTCATGTCTTTTTTTTTTCATTGATCGTGTCCTTTTATGACGTTAAATCTAATCTAATCTAATTATTAAATTTTAAGTACGTACATAGATAATTTGCTTAAGCAATAATTATTATGCTCTTAATTTCCTTTTATGTCACATACATATGTTCTGTTCCTTTCCCACACACAGAAATTCTATACATGGAATTAATTACATAGCTCTGTTGCAACTTGAAATTTGCCAAATAGCAAGTAGCATCACATGTTGATTTCTACTTCTACATGTCAATCATCGAAAGCACCTTATTATACAAGGTCACACACACTAAGGCACGCGCTACGTGAAAATACTTGTTCATTAAGTAACTTGTAATTGTTTAACTAGTGGTTGACCTTAAATTTTTGCACTGAACACTTGTCAACTCCACTCTCAAACAAATGGGAGAAAAATACAAAGAAGTTTATATATAAACGTGTATATATATATCTCACTATATATGCCAGTATCATAATCAGTGATCTAGATCCTTATTTCTAGCCGTGACACACATATCAGACCAAACACAAGTCAAACATGAAACATGGATACACATTTCAAGCAACTTCGTGGCTGCTTCCTCATTTTCATTTAAAATTTGGTTCAATTTTTCTGTGAAAGTGCCAAATTGCATAAAAGACCAAGTCACCGACTTGTCTCACAAGGATCATGGACCTACTATATATACACAGATACGGTTTGGTGACAGGCAGAAAGAACTTGAAAAAAAGAAGAGAAAATGGAAGAATTGGAATTACTTGATTGATCGAATCAAGTTTTCTTGTTTAGATATTTCGTTGAAACTATAAAATAAGTTACAAATAAGAAAAATGACTAAAAAGTTTACAGTATATATATGTGTGCGCGCGTGTAAGTTTTTAAACCATGAAGTACATTTTTTATTTCGCATTGGAGATCCAAGTTTAAAATTGATTTTATATTTAACATGTTTGGAATTATGGTGAATACGTGATTTTTCACGTCAATTTGATACGTGTATCCATATACACATAATTTTTTATATATTTGATTTCAAGTTGAAAAGTAATTTAAAATTGATTTTAAATTTAAACAATTTTAAGTAAGTTTTTACATGAAAAATTTTATATTGAGTTCTACTATCTTAACTTGCTTTTATAATAAAAATATTCAAACATAAATTATATTATTTCAAAATTAATTTTGTTCGCACAAAAGCTTAATTCCAAAATGACGTACATTAGTATTTGAGACGAAAACATCAATGTTGTGTATATAGTTGATATATCTATTTTCTAAATATATGATTAGAAATTTGATCATCAAATTTGTTGTGTATAAAGAATATATGTACCGAAAGATTAACCTCTTAAATAAGTTTAATACATTGAGAAATTAGTCTACCACTTTTCATTAGAGAAATATCTTATGTTAAAAAAATATTGGGATGGATAAACATAATTTATTATTATTATTTTGAATTTTGGTAAGTTACTTTTCTGAATATTTGACGGGTTCAAGTTATATACTATGTTAGGTTGTCAGGTTGGTCAATAATAATGCTCAAAAGTGTTGAAAAAGACCAGACAGAAATAAAGGACGACCTGGAGCTAGAGAGAAAGAGAGATTACAGTGAGGTTGCTACTTGTTAATTTGTATACATTTTTGTTCAACTGTGTTGACAATTGACCCAAAAGTTCTTGTACACTATAGGGGGCAGGGGCATGGATCAGTTTTGAAAATTTGCTTCGGCAATATTAACAAGTGGCACGAAAATGAGAGTTGAAAAATGGTGGTGCCAACAACTTAGCAGCAAGAGGATCTGGTGGGTCATTTACTCATTTCTATTGTCTCTACTAGTTGTAAATAAAGTACTAAAATATATTCATAAAAGTGGTTGATGTAACCCAAAACTAATGTATACTTTATTGAACCATATAAAAAAAAAAAAACTAAAGTTAATTGAGCAAATTGTATATTAAACTGCTGTTAGGTTAAATAACAAATATTCATTTACAGACAACTAAATTAGTAGGAAACCGTTGTACCTTCAACTATACATGTAAAGTTATCACTTTATACATGTAACGTAGGTTTTAGTTGACAATTGTCATTTTGTTAAAACAAACGTCGGACCCAATTAAGAGTAAAAGAGATATATAGGTTGTTTGTTTAAGCATTTTTCTTAAAAAAATATTTTTAATAAAATAAATATTTTTTTATACATTTTTTAAACTGTTTTAATTTAAAATAAATAATTTTTTTGAAAAGGTAAATATGCTTATTAAAAAAGCACAATAAAAAGCGTTTTTTTTTAAATTACTTTTTTTAAGTTTAAATAACGCATAATATTTCAATGAGCAGGATCATGTTTGTTTCAGTTTATTTTTTATTTATTTTTTAATAAAACAGATACTTTTTTTTTTTTT
>PYAF01000205.1:4434579-4449230 GCA_007407185.1 Glycine tomentella | reverse complement strand
TGAATATATAAAAAAATTATACTAACAATATACAAAAACTAAACTCGTAATGGAAATAGTTAGTATTTTGTATCATCTCCCAATTGGCTTAAGAATTTTAATAAATAGTCATTATAACCGTTATTTATATATAACTTATTATAGTAATAATAGATGAAAATGTATTTTTAAGTATTTATAATCTTAATTTTGTAGTTAATTTTAAAATTTATTATTTTTAAATATCATATAGTTTATATTAGAAATAAAAAGAAGACAACATTTAAAGAGACGTAAAATTTTTAAAAAAATATTAAGATATTGAGAATAACAAAATTATAATATAAATACTGATTTAATTTTTAAAAATATTACAAATTAAGAAGATAAACATATTTATTAAAGAATTTGATTTTTATAAAGAGCTTACTTTTAAATAGTTATATAATTAAAAATTATTCTACATATAATTTTTAAAATAATTATTATAAAAATAAAAATTTTATTATATATAATAACTTTCGATTGAATGACAATATACAATTTTTTTATATTATTAATATATTTACTATATGTTTTTATTATAAAAAAAATTAAAAAACAGAATAGTAAAATACAGTCTTCATTAAATGAGTTGGGAACAAAATTTTAAATTTTAACGACAACTGTGTTAACAAGTCCATGCACCGACGCTGCTGAACTGAGTAGTCTAAGCCGTTTGTGCAGAGATAGAGAGTAGACTTTTGAACTCCCTTGATAATTGTGTTTCAGTGTTTGGATTTAACTTTGTTTGTTGTGAGAAAGAAAAATCAGAGAACAAATGTAAAAAAAATGAAAATAAAAGTTATTTGATTAAGAAAAAAATAGAGTATAAACAATGGGGAAATATTTGTATTAAAGTTGTTTGGTTGGTAAGAGAAAATAAAGAAAATTGGTCCATTTAAAAAAAATCATTTTACTCCTTAATATTAACATTTATTTTTAATTTAAATTTTCAATTAGATTACTGATAATATATTTGAGGTGACAGTGAAGTGAATTAAAATCAATTATGAAATTACAGTGAAATGTGAAATAACATATAATTACTTTGGAAAAATCATGCTAACACCAGATTTTGAGGTAGTCGTCATAATTTTGAAGAGTATTCAAACATGTTATAAATTATTATTCATATAATTGATTATATGATCGTGAATAAAAAACATGGTGACATGAATGCCATAAAAAATGACTCTGTGTTTTCCCATGTGAAGCAGAAGAGGATTAGTACAAGCAAAGCTTACTAGTAGCAGAAAAAGAGACCAAAGATGAGAAGGTGGGGAAATGAAGAGTTGCAGCTCGAACAAGAGCAACACCCACAAATTCCACGAGATGTTGTGGGGGGGCTAAACGAGGAAAAGAAAAAGGTACAGTTCCAATTTTCTTACACTTTCACTCAGTTGAGACAGGAAATGTTTAGTTGTAGAACTCACAATTTTTTTATATTTAAACCACCTAACCACTCAAAATAACAATATTTTTTTTTTCTCTTCTTTCATTTCTTACCGACCAAACAAAGTGTAAAAGAGAATGAATGGAAAAATATCATTTTAAAAGAAATACTAAATGAGTAAAATATAAAATAAAATGTGGAAATTTTTAAAAATGTGAAAATTACAAAATTCAACTATATAATCATACACATATGTTCAAAATTATTAGTTAATGATGATGATGGCTTAATAATGTGGCATGTGTGTGACGTTAGACACGTCTTTATAAATTATATAGGACATATTTAGTGAGAGGAGAAAATATTGAACACAGAATATCAAAATTATTTTAATTAATTTTAACCTTAATCATTTGTGTGAATTATATTGTTGAATTTGCTCTTTTTGCATGCTGCATTTATCATGTGATACATTTTCTATATATACATGTGTGTTGATTGTTAAGATCAAATTACTTCAAATGTAATTTTTCATAAAATTAATTTGTTATATATATATATATATATATATATATATCATTTTTATGCATGTAAAAGCAATTTGAATTGACTGCGAAATACTAAAGAAACATGATTGGTTGAAAACAATTTGAGATTCTTTGTGGACGGTGGTTGAGAATTGAGAGTGGAATTAATTAAAACTGTCTTTACTGATCCAGCTTCAACAGGACAGACACATCTTTAACTTTTGATCTTTTATCCCTCCCAACATTTAAGAAGAAGAAGAAGAAGTTGGTTTATATCAAATCCATTTATATAATTTATGATTATCATACTAAAAAGTGAGTGAGTTTTTTCACACAAATTCTTATAAGAGACAAGGTAAATGTATTTTATATATATATATATATATATATATATATATTAGACTCAAATACTATTTTAGATAAAAAAAACAATGGCCAAGATAAAGAAGGAAATGTGTGGATAAAAATATTTCAACTGTTGACACGTGTTTAGCTAGTTAAAACTTTGTTTTAATATATAAGAAAAAAAATATGATTTGGTATGTTTAAATGAATAAATTCTTAAAAATTATTTTTTCATTAAATTAGGTAACTTCTTTTATATTAAGGATACTATTCATTTTTTTCAAATGTTGTTATTGGAGTTTAATTGAAATATAATTTAAATATGTATTGAATTTAAAGTTTTAAATCTCGACTCTATATTAAATTCATAAAGATAATGATTATGCACCCATGCATTATTTCGTTCAAATTAAAATATGTATTGAACTTTAAGTTTTGAATCTCGACTCTTTATTTTATCATAATTTAGTGGTGATATTTTTATTTTTTTAGTTTCCTTCAAGTTTATAAAAACATATGTACTAATACAGAAAATAGTTAGCTATGCGTTTTCGGTAATATCACTCCATACATTACTTCGCCTATGAAGTAACGTTTTTTTAAAATTAAGCACTAGACATATAATTAAAATACATTTATGAGCATAGTTATCTCTAGATCATAGTTATGAATGAAAATGCATTTGTGATCTAATTAATTTTGATATAGGTTTGTTGATAAAATCTATCTGAATATATAATTAATTGAATTCGCAATATCATAAATTATGATTGATTATTTAAAATTGTCCAAAAACTCAATACTAGTGAATATTAATATCTACCTCTAAATTTATATTTAACTCTCGATTTTACTCACACAGATAATATATCGCTAACTGGCAACAAAGATGTAACGTGCGCGTATACTGGAGTATATCGATTAATTAATAAAAGTTTTTTTATTCCCTTTATGCTGCCGCCATTGTTACTATTTCTTCTTGCATTGTATTCAACATTAATATTTTGTCGTAGATTACATCAAATCTCGAAGCATTTTAAAATCGGAGTGACGTTTTGCTTCTCTGACCACATCAACTGAGAAACGAAAAAATAAAAGGTGTCACACATTTCAACGCAAACAAACTCGTGTACCCTACGTTTTTTTTTTTATGATTCTTTTAATTAATTTACATATTTCTTTTACAAAACTTTAGTTAATTTAGTTAAAGATATTAAATTAATGAATTTGTCAATAACTTATCATTTTATTTTAAAATTATTCTTACTTTTTTTTATCAATTATCTCTCTATTTTTCTCTTTATTATTTCTCAACTAATGATTATTTTTATTTTTATTGGTAGGATTGAAGAAAATATAAGAAGGTTTATAATAATTCGTTAGATTTTTTTAATCTAATGACTACTTTTTTTCCAAAATAAGTATTGTCATGTGTTATTTAATATATACAAAAAAATTAATAAACTAAAAATAAATAAAAGAGTAATAGTTTTATAAAATTAATCTTATTATTAAGGAATTGAAATAAAATATTTATTATGTAAATCACAACAGAGTGTAAAAAATTATAGATAACAAAATTTTGCACATCCCAATATTTTTGCACATCCTTAGAATATTGGTTATCATTTGCCTATTATTAATAATACATTAATAAGTTAATGTGATATTTATAAGGAGTATTAATGAAAAATTATTAATATTATATTGAAAAACCAATATGTCACTTGTTTTGAAAAATTTGTTTTCTCTCAAATGCGATACTGAGAAAAAATTTTATCTCAATAATTTCTAGCATTTACTATTCCTTGGCGGAAAATTTTGATAATTAATTACGGTTATACTTTAGAAAAAAATATAAATGCAACAAACAATTAAAAAATGATTTTATAATAAATGATAATTTTTTTAATGATCTTATAGGGATAGAAAAAGTACTTTCTTTTTGTAAAATTATAAGTAATATTGTCAAAGCCAAATAAGACTTTCACGAATTGTAAAATTCTTCCTCTAAATATTTAATATAATTGTATATCCACAAATCTCACTTTAAATATATGCTAAAGTTAAAACAATTCACATCAGTTGAGTTGATTTATGTGTTTAATGATATTTTTTTTAATAAAATAGATTTAAAGAAAAATACAAAATAGATTTTACTCTACTTCAATGACAATTGTTTACCATTCTTTTAGGTTCTACTCATCCGTATCTAATTCCAATTGTTTAACACTACAAACAACCCTATCAAGTCATTGTTACACGATAATTTTAATATGTTTTTTAAGGCGATAATTTTACTGTGCTAATATATAGTCTAGTTTCATAACTTAGTTAATAATTAGCAAGACGTTTTAGTTATTTATTTCTGTTATGAGTCGTTGAAATGGTTGGGGAAGAAATTAAATGTGAGTACTACTAATTACTAGAGAAAACTAAGGTATATATTTTGATTATATCTTTACTTAATTATTTTTTCTTAAATATTAATAAAAATAATTAAGCGGATAGAAAATAAACAATTAAAATAATAATATAATTAATTAAAATAATAATTTTGTTATGAGACGTGAATTACATTAGACATAGTAATTCCGAAGATAAAAATAGAAGTATGGTTTGGGCGGCGGTAGAAGATAAAGATAACGTAGAATGGAATCCGAAGCAAAGCGAAGCAAATCCAACCAACGTCAAACAAATGAATGCTAGTGTTTGACTTTTGGGTTATTAATTTATGGTGTTTGGTAACAAGTTCAACTTCCCGTACGGTCAAAACACTCGAAACACGTACAAACGTTTCAGTCGGTGTTATGGTGGCCCTTTACGCGTTGGGGTCTTATTTTTTTCTTCTTTCTTTTCTTTTCAGTTTCATTTAAGAGTTTACATTAGTGACCAACAAAAATGATAAATAACATATTCATTCCAAAAACAATATGAGTTTAATTTTTATTGTTAATATAAGAATTTTGTTACTGATAATTTATAAGTATTTTTTATAAACATTTAAAATATGAGTTTAATTCCTATTATTAATATAAGAATTTCGTACTCATAATTTATAAATATTTTTATAAATGTTTAATGACCTTCTTGAGACTTACTATAACCATAATGAATCCTTTATATCCAAGAGACGTAAACTTTTTTTAACAAAAAAAAAAAGAAAAAGAGTTCACATGAGTAGAAAAGTGACCAAAACATAAGAAAAATCGATGACACTTTACAGGCCAGCTGGCATTATTTAATTGAGAAACATGCACTACAGCTACGTTCTCATTTGGTGGCCGATTCTTTATGTGCTTTTATTCCGCATCTTAAAATCCCATCGTCTCTACGACGTCACCGTTATATGTGTTCTCATTCCTTACCTCACATTCCTATAGTTTCTATTCTTAATTTTATGTGCGTGACAACTACTTAGACATTTAACATGCATGCTAATTTTTTTTTTAAAGACCCAAAGCTGACACCCATTAATAATGGAGACATTAATTTGGTTGTTGATTTATATTATTAGGGATTATTTTGCAGTTTTTCTTTAAAAAAAAATGGAGACCCCGAGTTGATTGATCATTACAATTTCAGAGATTAAATTAATCAGCAATTTCAATTTTAGAGACTATTTTATTATTTATTAATTTTTGGGAGCAAATTTATTTTAAATTATTTTATTCATTTTCTTCTTCTTCTTATTTGCTCTTTAACTAAACAAAAATTTAAATAAATATCCTCGTTTTATTTTTGTTCTACTTTCTTTTCTCTCACCCATGCATAAAAATCAAAAGAGACTTTCATATATAATTTCTTCTCCTTCCCGTCGTGAGGACAAAACATTTAAGATGATTAATTTGTCTAGTTATACATTTATTAACTTTATATTACAAATTTAATTAAAATACAATTACATTGAATAATTAATTATCAAATATAATGAAATGATTGATTTTTATAATAATAATTTAATATATATATATATATATGATAATTTTAAATTAGTTAATAATGGTGTAAAAAAATTATAGTGAAAATTTTTAAAATTAAAATATTATATTTAAATAATAATATTTAAAACAAACATTTTTCTTTCATTTCTTAAACTAACATTTTAAAAAATAATTTTTTATTTTCAGTTTACATATACGACTCTAAACAAAACATACATTGTGTTTTTTATACACAACATACATTGTGTTTAGATTGGCGTTAGGTTGTCTTAACATGATTTTCCATCATACTTGAAAATACATGAAAGAAAAATTTAGGGTGAATGAAAAAAAATACTAAATTAGGATAGGTAAAAAATAATGTGAAGATAAAGATATTTGATTTAAGAAAAAAATAAAAACAGATGCATGTAAATAAATGAACAAAAATAGGTTAAAAATAACAAGTAAGTTTCAGATTTTTAAATTTATATCTTTCTCATCTCTTCTCTTATAAACACATTTATCTTTTTATTTCTGACTTATTTTTTTCACTATTTTTCCCCCACCGAACAAAACATATTACACCTGATTTTCAAACACGCACGTAGTAACGTAGTAACATACAATACAATGTACGTAAAGCAAATTTTCTTATTACATCAAAGCAAAACATACGATACAATGTAAAAGGGACAGCAGAAACTGGCGACGAGATTTTGTGGTCTGGGGGAACGGTACGGTGCTACCAAATGATGGTGGCAGCGCAGCGTGGCCCACTCTGCATTCGACACGTGCAAATCCGTGTACTCCTCTTGTACGCGATGCATGGAGATCTGAAATATGACAGTTGGAAGTGACAATGTTTTGTCCATCTAATTATCATCATTTCACTATTTTTTTTAAGAGAAAAAACGTATCTATCTATTTTATAATCATTCTGATTTCATTCAAATTTAATTTATTATTTTGGTCAATTTGAATAAAAAATGAATTTCTGCATAAAGTTTATTCTTAAAATATTCAGCGTTACCTTTTAAGAACATACACAAGTGCAAAGAAATTGGCTTACTGGCTTAGCGTAGTTTTCCTTAGTTTCGGTTTGACTTACATGTGTATTCAGGGTATATACTTTTTCTAAATTATTTAAATATGTTTTTTTATTTCTGGTATATATCTAGATTTTACGTTGATCTTTTAATAAAAAGAATTTTCGCATCTGCATCTTGATATTTTTAAAAAATTGTTTTAGATCTTCATCGTTAATTAAGTGATAATATACCCGTTAAATATTTGATAACACGATTTGTGACGTCTCAAAAAAATTAATATTTGTTACAAAAATTGAATTAAATTTTTTAACGGTTAAAAACCGTCGAAATCAATTAAAGTAAAAAAATGAATAAAACATGCTTTGTGAATCCTCCTCCACGCTCTCATCTTCCACTTCTGCCACCCACCACCCCCTCCCAGCTCCTCAACCTCTTTCGCCTCTTTTAATGGGCCTCGGCCCAGCCCAACTACTCGACCCACCCCTCCGTCTTCCTGTGCTCCTCCGCCAACTTGGCCACACCGACTTCTTCGACTCAATGCTCACCCTCCTCTGCCGAATGCACTCCTCCAAAATCCTCGTCGACAAGTCCACCTTCCTCATCTTCCTCGAGACCTATGCCACCTCCCACCACCTCCACGGCGAAATCAACCCCAATCTTCCTCATCATGGAGTTCGACTTCAGCATCAAACCTGACATGCGCTTCAACAACTTCGCCCTCAGCCTCCTTGTCAAAGCCAACAAGCTCATGTTCGTCAAAACGCTCCACTCGAAGATGGTTGCAAACGCCGTTCCACATGACGTCTCCACTTTCAACATCTTAATTAGGGCTTTGTGCAAGGTCCATCAGCTTCATCCCGTGATTCTCATGCTTGAGCAAATGCCCAACTACAACGGGGGAAGGCATGTGCGGGAATTTGGCGTTCGAGATCTGGGACACGCGATTGCGGCGACAAAAGCCCACAGTGGTGGTGGAGTGAGGGCCCATCGTAGATTAGTGCCGACAAAGACGAAGAGGACACATAAGTGGTTGAAGGCGACAACACAAAGAAGGAGGTGGTCGTGGAAAAGGAGGGAGAAGGAGAGGACCTTCTCTTTTAAAAAAATGAGATTTTTTTTATAAAAAAATGAGATCTATTTTGAAATAAATACTGATGATTTTTGAGTCATCATAAATCACGTTATCAAATATTTAACGGAAACGTAATTACTTAACTGATAACATAAATCTAAAGCAAAATTTTCAAATATTAGGGAGCAAATGCAAAAGAAAAATTTATCAAGGATCAAACGCAAAAATTGAATATAAGTAAGACCCCCCGTGATGCACTTTGAAACTTGTCAAATTTCTATGAATTTTTGAGATTTTGGTTTGGAAGAGAATGACTGATCAATGAGGGAAGTATAAAGTATTCCTATATTGGATTAAAATCAATGGTCTTCATTTGTAAAGCTAAGCTGGTTCAGTTCAATTAGGATTTAGGAGTAATTAATTATACTAACTATCTAATTATAATGTTATTAAATCCTTTTATTATGGTTCAGACTTCATAACGTCTAGTATATTTTATCCTAATAGATATATCAATTTTGTTAAGGCTAGCTAGCTTCACAATTGCATGCCTTTTAGTTAGTTTTAAAATATAATTACTGTTGGTTATAGATGTTTTTGCCTCTTTATTTCTTAAAAAAGTGTAAATATTTGATTCATATAAATAAGTATATACAATGTGCTGAATGTAGTACTCTCTTTCTCACTCTCTCACGGAAATAGTAATTTATATAGTTTTAATAAAATTAATTAATATATACAATGTAGTACCTTTTTTTGGTTGTCGTTACTTGTAAGCAAAACAATCAAGGTAAATAGCAGTAAAAAGAAAAAGCAATCAACGTAAAACATCATTATAAACTCTATAATGATTGTTTTTTAAATTTATTTTAAATATGCTAATAATTTATAGAAATGAAAACATATTTGTTTATGATTTTTTTTTGTACAAAATGCAATTATTTAAATCAAATATCACATTCGGGAGAGACAATTTTAGAGAGTTATGTTGTCTACAAAAGTTGTGCAAATTGACACAGTTATTCTTCCTTTTTCTTTTACTCAACCGTTATTCTTCCTTTATACATAAAATTTCGTATAATTAAATCATCAAGGTAATGCATGGAATTTCTATTAGTAATTAGTATTTTATTCTATTTATTTATTTTATAAAAAAATTATTTATGTTAAAATATGTCTTGATCCGGGCCTACAAATTTAATTTGTATATATAATGTATTATATTCAACATTAAATATAATTAGGCTATAAAATTAGATTTAAAATATATTTTACAATATTTATTTTAAAATAAATAATATTAATATGAATATAATATCATGTTATGTAAAATATTAATTAAGGCAATACATTTCATTAATAATATATGATTGTTAATAAAAAAGATAAATTTTAAACAATATATAATTTTGGATTAAATTGAACTAATTCATCAAAAGATAATTTAAGTTTATTTTTAAAATTTAAATTCGTTCAAACTACTTTAAACTAAAATAGATTAATGTGTCAGTGCCTAATATGAACGTTCCTGGCTCGATCATTTATTGAGGATATAGATCATGTGGTTTGAATTATCGTCATACATAGTTTTTCTTGAATCTGAAATGGTAATATGTGCTGGCTTGATATATAAACTTGTAATTTTTTAAAATAGGAAAAGAATCAGAAGAATAAATCAAATGACCGAAAGATGAAATAAACACGTAGATTCCTAACGTATGTTTCCTTAATTACCACCTAAAGCAGTCCTTTTCAATTTTCATATTAAAAAAACAGAAGAGGGAAGAGTTAGTTTAGTTATATATTTATATATTATCTTCTCACTAACTTATGCATATGCTGTACACCACTTTCCAACACCGTACGTTTGCATACCCAATTATTATAATGCCAATGTCTAATTTCAATTTTGGCAGGAAATTGATAATATACTTGGTTTAGTTTTTTTAAAAATAATTTTTTCCATTTTTTAAATAACTATAAAAAGTAATTATTTATTTAATAAAAACGTCAAAACATTTAAACTTGTAATCATATAAAATATTTTACAAATAAACTGTTTGTTAGAATTTTTATTAGAATAAATTCATATTGTTATTAATTATTAAATAAATGAACAATTCTTGTCAGTTTAACTTATTCAGTAAATACTTTAAATTTTAACGAATTTCACTTCATTTTTGTTCTATTTACCATTGCATTTTGCAACATTAGTAATCATATAAATATTACTTAGTTTGTTTTATATTATACATGCTTTACACATACGTACCGATGCTTAACATACCGTATGAAGTGTAAAGGGCTATACGTGACAAAGTCTTAAAAGCCAAATCATCAAGCTAACGATAATCAAACGGTGTAAATGGATTTAATAATAATAATAATAATAATAATAATAATAATAATAATAATAATAAGCCTGATTATAGAATTTTTTTACAAAAAATATTAATATTATTATAAAAAATCATTAAATGGAAAGATGCCGTAATCATATATAATTATAATTTAATTCAGTTACGATAACAATGACATTCACAAATCACGATGATATTACAATAAAAAAAACTATAACTAATTTCCTGTTGATCATATTAATTTATTTTTCTTAACCTCCTCTTTCTTAAATTAGTGGAGATAAAAAAATGTAACAATACTTTATACAATTTCTAATATAGTGAGGACTAAGGATAGCAAAATTTAATTATAATTCATCTCCATGTGAGATAAAGTTTTATTCATTTAATATTTTCTTTTACAGATAATATATGCTGTGTATTTAAAGAGCCAACATGGGGTTGATCCCTTTTGACTATTTGGACTGCTAGCAAAAAGACTTTTTGTTGCTACTAATAAGCCAATGATACAATACAAGTTCAAGTTTAGAGCCTGTGGGACATCCTGATCAACATTACAAGGAAAGTTCCAACTTTTTAGCTTTCACATCCCCAAACACAATTCCAAATTGATAACTTTGTATGCACCTCAAATTAACAATCTTTTTTAAGGTACAGTACGCAATGAACATATAAAAAATTGCATCATTTTTCGTTAGCAATGAGCTCCTTAATTATATCCTCCTTACCAAATCAGCCACAGCAGGCAGAAAGTTCATATGCCACGAATTCAATTGGATATATTCAAATTAGTGGTTAGCTTTGGAATAATTGACAAGTGTTTGATGGTTAAAATACTCCTTCGAGGGAGGTAGGAATTATCTGAGATGACCTAAGCAGTTTGGAATTAATGGTTGATTTTGCTAAAGTCAATCTCGCTCTCACTTGGAACGGATTGAAGTTTACTTCAAGACATGGTCATGAAAATGACCCCTCATAGAAAGGAGCAACTAGAAAGCGAGGATTATTTCCTAGAAAATTATCCACAATTTCATTGGAGGTTAATACGTTATAAAAGAAAAATCCCCGCAAGTCAAATCAAAATAACGTTTTTTTTATGTACATTAACTCATAAAATGCCCAAAAAAATAAAATACACACACTGATTGTTATAATATAATACTAAAAAACATATCAATAATTAACAATAATAATTTATAAATAAATTAATTGTGAATGTTATAAAAATAATGCAGATAAAAGAAAAAAGTGTATAAAGTAGAAAGAAAAATGTAGAGAAAAAATATAAATAAATAAAAGATAATTACAAGAAAAATTAATTAAGAAACTTTGATTTTATACAATATCATTTTAAATTACAAAAAGTAATTAAATCATATCCATATTCTAATAGATCAAATTAAATCTAATAAATGACTGATATCTACAAAATAATAATATTTATAATATTTCTCCTTGAAAGTTCATTGTTAAAGAATGTGATTTTGATTTTATTATAAAAAATATTATTAATGTTCACTTGATGATTCAAATATAAATTTACTAACATTATGAAGCTTATTTTCTTAATTGGACAGTCAAGAAAGTGTGCGTTTAGTTAACAAAAAATGTTTAAATAAGATAGAACGAAATATACTCCAGACTCAAATATAAGCGAAAAAAATTTGGTATATAGTAATTAACAAAATAAGTTAACATCATTTAATTTTGATAGCTAGTCTAACTATAAAGATGCATTTGTTTTTTACATTTAATTGTATGGGATAAAAATTTAATTTGTTATATTTTTTTCATTTTTATATACATATAAAAAATTATTTTCATTGTATAAGTAATATGAGTTTAATAGTATTGAAAATATAAAAACGAAATATTAAAAGTGATGATTTACGGAAACAGTCAAGTAATGTTGTAGACAGATAAGATTTGTATAAGTTAGTGCATAAGTTTTTGTTTTGTTTTTATCGAATGTAATTATCTCATTTTTCTTTTTATATATAAAGTAATATGAGTTAAATAGTAATAAATTTTTTAAAAGAGATTATCTCATTTCTCATACCTACGTTCCAAACACAGAGACATTGCTTAAGATATTGGATCGACACTTGAACTCCAAGGAAATACAAAGTACTTTTCGACAATATGATTTATTTACTAATTTTATCTCTTTGACTAGCCCATTTCTTTTTTTATATATAGTTTGAAGAAACCAAATTTAAGCGCTACGCGTACGCGTGAAAGAAAAAGTTCACCAAGTTCTATTTCATTTTATAATTAAATAAATATCAACGAATAAACATTTGTAAACTTAAAAAATGATAGTAATATTTTTTCAAATTCTTAATTTATCTGATGTTTTTATGTTTCCTATTCTTTAACAAATGCTCTTGGAGTGGAGAAAGTGGTGGATGCAGAAATTTTTATCAGTGAGGAAAAAAATAATTTTAATTTGTTTTTAAATTTTTTTAGTTTGATTTAAAAAAATTTGAATATGATTTTAGTCTTAAATAAATTAACAAATCTTGTTTAGGGTCTTTAATAATTTTTTTAATTAAATATCAGATAAAACTAAAATTTTATTTTAGTCCTTTTAATATATATCTATTTTTTATTTTAGTCTATACAAAATTTTATTCATTTTATATTAATTCTTTTGAAAAATATTTAATAAAGACTAACAACAATGATCTATATTATATATATATATATATATATAAAGGACTAAAACAAAATAATAAAAATTAAAATATATATTTATTGTTTTATTTAGAACTCAATGCAAAAATAATTTTATTAAAAACTAATAAAATTTTTTAATTTATCGAGAAACAAACACATAAATTATTAGTATCATCTAAAATAAAATGAAACTAAATTTAACCAAAAAAATAAATTAAATGATCAAATTCAAAAAAAAAAATTAAATAACAAACATAGTAATTAAACCTCGAAATTAAAAGGATAACTGCCCCCACATTCATTTTTTAAAAAAGAAAGTTTTATTTTTTTTAAATTATCTTATAGGACAATACTTATTTTTTGGTGGGGTCAATTTTTTTTTATTATGCATATACAAATAAAAAAAATTCTTATGAGATAATTGCCCTCACACCCTCCACGTGCATCCGCCAGTGTGAGTGCAGATTAACACTACTCTTATTGTATTTAGAGTGAAAGTTTAATTTGACATTTTTATTTTTGTATTAATATATTATTTTAGTTCATTTTTGTGACAAATGAATCTAACCTTCTTTTGAAAGGATTTTAAGGATATACACATAAGTCACAAGTGAATTTAGTAGTACATATAATGAAATTATTATTATTTAAATAAGGCTTAATTTTTTTTTTGTAACTATTATCTCACTTCAAATTTAAATGATAAATAAAAACTGAGTACAAGTTCACAACTAATAAAATCAACAATTTGAGTTTCTAAAAAAAGAAAAGAAATTAAAATAAGATTTCATGTCATGTCATGGGTCTGTTGGTAAAGAAGCCACAGACCAAACCATGGTCTTTATAAAAATAAAGGGAAAATAATCCCAAAACCAAAACAGAAGAAAAAAAACAGAAGCAAAAAAATAAATAAAAGGAATTTGAGTATACTTGTTCGACTCCACGTGGTTGGAAAGTGGAAACACTGTTTCTTTCTCTCTCTACTTCCTATCTCTCACTTTCTCTCTCTTCATATCTTATTCTTCTCCTCCTAACATGTATAAATATGTTAAGTGATTAATAGCAAAGGATCCCATTAACTTTGTTAACAAGTGCAAGCTAGCTACCTAGTTCAATTTTCCTGATCAACATTTCAAACACTATCATATCATATCTTACCATTAACTCAAAGTAACAGTGTTCCATTAAGATTTTCTCATCTCATCAACCCCATTACAGATTCTTCTCTTTTCTCCTTCCTGGTTTTCGAATCTTCAGGTACTCTACCACCCTTCATCAA
>PYAF01000205.1:4406459-4425482 GCA_007407185.1 Glycine tomentella | reverse complement strand
TTATAATATTATGTTGATGGTATTAAATGAATCAATTTTACTACTTTCATACATTTGATAATATTGTGTTAATTGTATGAGATATTTGAAAGAATCGTGATATAAAATAGTAGTTCTAAAAAAAAAATTTAAATGGGTAACCCGGTGATCCGAACCGAACCGAACTGTTCATGAACGGGTTGGGTTGGGTTGGGTTTCAATTTTTTTTTTCTTCTGAAAACCGAACCGAACCGATCAAATTTGATTGGGTTAGTCCTAAATTTGGCCAAAACCGATTCGAACCGACCCGCAAACACCCCTAACATTACTTTTATCCCATTATTAATGTAGTTAACTAACGTCAATTGATATATGTGAGAAGACGAAATTGCCTTTACATTTTAATTGTAAAACCCAAAAAATTATCCCTTCCCAATTAGTTTTAGAATTTATAATTCACGTCTCATTCATTTTCATCATTCACGAGTACTATCCATCTTCTACTTATTGGCGAGTTCTTTTTCAGTGTCCAGAGTGCGAGTTCCTCTTCCTCTTACGACGTTCATGTTCCATTCCTCTTTACCGTTCCCGAGTTCTTTATCGCTTCTCTTCTAGTTAACGAGTTCTCCATTGTTCCTCGTTCCGTTTGACGTTCAGAAGCATCTTCGTTTGCTTTTCTCTTCGACGTTCACGAGCACTCTCTTTCTCTTCCTGTTCCATGATTTCTTTTCACGCTAGGGTTATATTTGTAAGTGACACTTGACATTGTATATATGTTATTTTTTAAGGTTATTTATTTAATTTTGATTGTTTATTATTGTCTATTTATGAATGGGGTTTCAATGAGACTATTTTGGGACCACTTATGATTTTCAAAATCATTTATTTATTATTGTTGATAAACTAATATTGATGTTTGGGAGCACAGGAAACACAATGGATGAACTAATTATTTATTATTGTTGATTAAAACAATGTTGATGTTTGGGACAACAGGAACACAATGGATAAACTGGAATACATGAGTCTTAAACCAGACAATATGAATATTTTGGTCCACTTTACGGATCAGCGGAATGAACCAAGTGAGATATCCAATGTTGATCTGGATAAGTTTGGAATGTTCGACGCACATGATTATGTGACCAACATTGCTAATGACTAATACTTGCCACAATGTCACCCTCTTATTTTATGGTTTCGTTCTACTATGGCAAAAATTTTCCCCTTAAGACTGATCATGACGTGCTGAAAATGTTTGCTAAGAATCAAAATTCAGTTTATATTTATATGTATGTTAATAAAATAAATGATGAGTTTTGGAACCTATATATGAGTAAAAATGTGAATGAACATGAAAATGTGAATGAATGTATGAATAAAAAATTAAAGAAGAAGAATGAAAGATGTTAACATTACATATCAATAATGTGAGTTCACCTCCAATAAAAAGATGAGTTCACTTTCAATTACAGAAAAAATAAAAAAAAATAATAATCTTAAAATATTTTCAAATTAAGAAGAAGAAAATGAAAATATTTTATACATAAAATTTTATTAAAAGTCATGTAAATATGGTATGTCTAATTTTTGTTAAATTATTAAATCGTATTTAGGATTAAGTATGATATACTGAACTAAATAATTATGAGTTTTTTTTTTTTTGGTAAGATAGAACAAGATGGAGATAGTATATGAAATTTAAGCGAAACTAAGGAGCTGCTAATTTATTCATGGTCAAATTGAATACAAAGGATATAGCGACGGAAGACTACGGTTGAACTCAATTTAAATCGAATACCTCAATTCCAATACCGAACCAACCAACCAGCCCTTTTTTATTTTGCTCTTGTGTTAATCGCAAATCCTCATCTCTATTCGTTGCAATCCCCACTGCGCCACTTTCCAGGTTAACCCTAATTCTTGTATTCTCCCTCTTTCAATTATTATTCTTTTTCCTCATCACGTTCTCGTTCAATATCCAATTTATTTGTGATGCTGCCTAAACAAATTAGGTCATCGCTTGGTTTCATGCTTTCTGCTAAACGAATTGCTGTGTTCTTTGTGTGTGTGTGTGTGTGTGTTTAAATAACTTCCTGATTAGTGATCAATTCAATTGCAACACTGCATGCAATCGTGAAACATTTTTGAATGCGTTTTTTTTTTTTTTTTGTCAAATTCTGTTTCTTCGTAAGGTGTACTGCATTGTTAAGGACAAGATTTTTAAGCCGTTGCTTTGTTCTTGGAGGTGTTAGAATGTTAGGGGCTGATTGTTAAAGACGGCACTTGTTTATTTTTATGCCTAATTCTTTATAGCAAAAAACCTAAAACTACTCCGTAGTAGAAGGAATAGACGCACCCAGTGATTGCCAAGGGCCCTAAAAATTAGAAAAATGGTGTTTCATTGGAAGTAACCTTCTTATGTTGAAAGAGTAAATTGTTTGGAGAACATGCGTGTCTGATAAAGAGCGATCGATGCCTCCCACTTATGCAGCAAATCACTTGTATTAATCCTGTAGAGTACTGTTGCCTCCAAAAAAAGGACTTGACCTTAGAGAGAGTTATCCATTTCTGTCTGTATTTTTCAAGAGTGAACTTTTGGGGGGTTAAGAGACTAGTGTCCGAAGTTAAAAAAATTATTTTACAGGTAACCAGAATCCAAAGTTCAAACTTTCCTACTAGAGTTGGTTGAGTTAGAAGTGAGAAATTTATAGAATCCAATAAAGACTAAAGGGGTTTTAATTCACTTAATGTAGTTAAGGGTTTGTGGCACCTCTTGCTTTGAGGTATTAAAAATCCCTAGTGCCTTTAGGGAGCTTTTGCCTTTAACTTCATCTACACGGGCCAGTTTCTCTATAACTCAAGCATCTATCAAACTGAAAATCTCAAGATAAAATATGACTCTGAATAAAATACTTTTTTTTTTTTGGGTGTGTCATGCACTGTAGAGAGGTTGTAAAGGCAAGGAAAAGTCTCTAAGAGAGAACCAGCCAAAATTGTTACATCATCTTGTCGGGGTCCAGGGGAGCCTGAAAGCAAAGAAGACCTGCACCATTGGGCCTAGCAATGAACTACAAGAGTGAACTTGGCATCACATTTTCACCCAAAACCTTAAGGTTTTGGGTATATTGGTCTGTTCCCTTATGTTACCTTCATCTAGCCCATTCTTAACTAATGTGGAACTTCGAATAAACTTGAATTTCCAACACATGTTTAGTTCCACAGCCTTTCCTTGTTGGCGTTAATAGCTTTTTCCTGTGTTTGCTATGATAGATCAATAACTAGATCATTCCAAATATAATATTATATCTAATAATAGTTTTATAGGGGTCTGCAGAGGTTTTTCTTTTTAAATGCTGAGTATTGTTTATTTTTTATTTTTTTAATAAACAGTGATCTATATTTTCCTTTTGTTTTGAGTTTATTATTCTGTCACTAGCAAAGTGAAAGTTGATAGCTGTCTAATATGTTTTTTTCAATACCATTTCATCTATTGCAAGGCAACTAGGTTTTTGAAGTTTTGGTTTTCTTCCTCTGAATAAATATCATCCACAGATAAATACCTTCATTACCTTGTGTCCTGCATGTGTGTACCTTGTGAAATTAAGTTTTCAGGCTTTTGTTGGAGACTTGCAGCAGCAGTAGATATCTGTACACTTTGCTATTTTAATAAAAAATTGAACTTACCCCTCCTTACAAGGCAAAAGGATTTATGGGTGAAATACAGGAATGTTTATGGGTTTTTTCCTTGTGGATTGATGTTTTTTTCTAGTGCTTATATGTCTCCTTCAGGTGGCACAATGCCATTAGATTTTAAGTATTTATTAACCAAAATGAAGTTCTACCATCTGTTTTAATTAATTTGAAATTTTTTAATTGTCAATAAAAGTGTCCAAAGAAAGTGCATGTTTTGTTTATAATTTTTAATGTACTATTTATTCCTGTTTATGGAATATGTCAGAATTATATAGGCATGTATAAGTTGTTGATATCTACAGTCGCATCAGTATTTATAAGAAAAATTAACAGCTTGAACTTCTTGATCCATGATTACTAGAAACTCAATTCTGCATTATGTTCTAGTGCTTTATGTGCCTTCTCATTTCTTTTTAAATTTATAAACTTTTTATGCAATCTTCAACTATGCTAGATTGCTAGGTTGATGAAATCTTCAAAACCTCAATATTTGTGAATAGATACAAGAATCAGTTACTCTTTTCTCGTATTCAAATTGTGTCAGGATAAAGAGGCAGAGAATTTCTATTTCATTACGTAATCCATTTATTTGGTTGCTTGAAATAAGGCAGATCTTGTTTTTAGCAGCATCTTGAATTTCAAAATGCCTAAAGTTAGAAGATTGAAGTCCCCGTCTACTGATTGTAATAGACCATATCCTTACCCATCCAACTCCAAAAACATTGAGCTTCATAAACCTATAAATTTGTTGGGATCAGCTGATGAAATGAAAGTATGGGAGGAGGCTAGATGTCCTATTTGCATGGAACCCCCTCATAATGGTGTTCTTTTGAAATGTTCTTCCTATGAGAAGGGTTGTCTTACTTACATGTGCAATACCAGTTACCGCCACTCCAACTGCCTTGACCAATTTTGTAAGTCCTTTGCTTCTCATCTCTCATCAGAAGTACTGCAAGAAATTCCTGTCACAGGCGGAGTCTCTCATAGTAGAGAAATTCAGTCAGAGTCTCGGCACCCCACTCAATGTGGGAGCCAGTTACAATCAAAGATCATTTGCCCTCTTTGCCGTGGAGAAATATATGGATATATGGTTTTGGAGCCTGCTCGAAGGTATATGAATTCTAAACTAAGGAGTTGTTCTTCTGAAACATGTGAATTCCAGGGGACATATCCAGAACTCAGGAAGCATGCTAGGTCTGAACATCCTTCTGTTCGACCATCAGAGGTGGATCCCTCGCGACAGTGTGATTGGATAAGGATGGAACAAGAAAGGGGCTTGGAAGATCTTTTTAGCTCAATCCATTCAAGTTCTGTTGCAGATTACAATAGAGATACCATTTTGACTGGGGGTCTTGCTGACTTGATGTCCTCGTTCTTGTATGAAATATTTATCTCTATTGAAGATGTTAACCGAATGGCTAGTTTGTTGACTAATTCAAGACACAGAGTGCCATTATATGACAGAAGGTCTGGAACAACACACAGGTTATCAAATGATACACAGACAAATCAATCAGCTCGATGGAGATCCAATTTACCTTCAATGCATCAACTGGAGAGAATTGCTAGGAGTAGAGTGAGAACCAATTTTCCATATTTATCATCCCGTAATCTTGAGGCAGAGGCAAATCGTACTGCTAGATGGAGAACAAATATGTCATCTTTTAGAATGCCTCGCAATGAGCATCAGTTTTATAGAGACCTCAGTGCAGAGGTCACATCTTCAACAAGGATGCCTCGGGCCTCACAAGGTACTCAGACTAATCCCCAGAGCAACATTTCTTCATCTGGAAGTGGAAGGTTTCCTGGTCGTCAATTACGCTGGCGTGATCAAAGATGGTCGACAAACAACCACCAATGATGAATGGCAATAGATACTTCTGTTTCATATAATTACAAATGTTTACTTCTGCTATCCATTATGGGGATACTTCAAACTATCATTTAACTTCGTTTTATTGGAGGATTTGGTTAAATGCAATCGTTTTATTTGAATTTAATGATTCATTGCATGCTCAAAGTAACCACGAAATATTTTTCTAATTATTTTTGTTTGTTTTTCATCTAAATTTTAGGGATAGACTATTTTTCTAACATTTTTTCTTTTTATTACCACAAGATTAGAAGCATCATTTTTCAATTTTCATATCTTGCATTACGTTGTCATATCCAATTTCCTGTAGCATGTATCTAATAATTCAAACATTTGCTTGATACCTGTAATTGCATTAATTTCAATAGATTTTAAGAAAATATTTTTACCTGAATTGTCAATAAGAAAATTAGCAAGTGATATCTCTTTCTTTTTTGTCCTACCATCACATGTCAAAGTGCAATCTCATATCTCGCTCACCTGTATTTTTTTAAAACTTTTTTTTTTTATCATTTGTTTTATTCATAAAGCAAATCTTACCTTATAATAAGTAGGGGGTTTGGAATATCTATCTATTCTTTAATATCTTTTAACATTTTTTTGCCAGATTAATTTTCTTTTTAACATTAATTAATGACAACAAAGATAGAACTTAAGATCCGAGCAAATTAAATGGTAATGTGCAGTTCCACCATGTATGCATTTGCTTATTCCTTGAAAGATATCATTCATTATCTTTTAGCATCTTCATTTAATGACGAGTCTATTTTCCCCTTTGTATTAGCAGCTTCATTTCCTATGTCTTCTAAACGCCCTAGGTTCTTTTTATTTTTTTTATTTTCCAACAATAATTTGGTAAACATTTTCCTAATCTCGTCGAGAATACTTGAACAGAACACATTTTCCCTTATTCTAAAAATGTGATAAGATGCTTTATTCTTCAACTAAACAACACAAAGCACAATACAAGAACAAATCTAAGAGGTAGGAGACCACAAACCAATAGTATAATAAGCACCAACACAACAATAAAAGGCAACAAGGGACCATCGAACTAGCTCCTGTGGTGAGGGGAAAAAAGCATGAAATGGAGCATGTAAAATGTTGTGGAAAGAAAAAGGAAAATAAATTTGTTTCTCTTAAATATTTCGTATGGGACACTCTGGGTATCTTTAGAGACCAGAGAGGAGAGAGCAGTTGATTCCTCTCATTTGCATATTTTTTTGACTGAAGATTAAAACAAAAAATATTAGACTATGACAAGAATATTGAACCTCTTTTACACTGCAAAATACTTATATCATTCATTAATAATCAAGACATTGATACAATCAGGAGCAATATCAAATGTCAGTGGACTAGCAAATATCCTAAAATCATTTAAGATATACTACTTCAACAACACTAAGAAATGAAGATTAATGAAGAGTATTAGATGGAAAGGATGCAAATGGATCCACAAAAGGAATCACAAACACGTGTTCTATTCTACCATACTAATACTATTACCAAACAACTCAGAAGTTATGTCTCAAAGGCTCGTGGAACGATATAAAGGCACCTTATCTTTACTTTCATTAAGATTAAACAAAATAAGCATCAAGAAGTTATTGAAAAAAAATGCATAACAAAATGAATATGTTAAAACAATAATCAAAATGTCAGCCTGCTTTTGATGTTCTTGTTACATTTGGCAGAACAACAGAATCAAGATCCCCAGGATAAGGGGTAAACAAGCCTAGTCCTCCCCTACTTTCTTTTAAATTGCCTTTCTTAAGTTCATCCAACTGTTTAACCCATTCTATGGGAGAAGAGTGCTCTCTTGTGTGAGGATGCAACACAAACAGTGAATTGTATTCACAGTTGGGAAACATAAAGAATTTGAACGCGTCCCCCAATCTGTATGCAACATAGCCAAAACTCAGTTGATCTCTGGGAGTGAAGAGGTGAACCTCATTGAACCACAAGCAGCTAAATAAGTTATTTATGGCAGTATGTTCCCGAATGATGACAGCTCCCTCTGGTACATCTGAAACATCATATATTATTGTTAACAATACGCATCACCAAACATTATCATTGAGAGAGAGGAACAAGAGAACATTTGAATGAATCCATGTGTCTTAACTATACAGCAGATAGTTTCATTTATAATTAGAGTAAAAAAATACAATGGTTAACGGTTATATAATTATACAGCTCATAATAACCCTAAGAAATCGGTTTTTAAAGAGCCCAGTAACATCATGTGATACATGTAGTCAACATCATCTATTGAAATAAGGCTATTGTTGTTATTGTTGTATATGGAACAAATATGAACAAACAAAATTAGAAAATTAACAGAAATGTGACAAAACAATATGTTTCCTCCTACCAAAATTGTTGAAATCAAACCGTAGAAATAAAATATAAAACCAGAAGGTCTCGTTTCCTCTTACCACTATTGGTCTTTTTATTTGAACTCCATGGCTTCATTCCCTCATAATAATAGATTTTAATGTGGAGATCAATAAGGGGTCTAGCATATCGCTTTCGCCTCTTGTTTGAATCAGCCTCCTCATATATACTACGGTGATGCTTGTGTTGAGCAATGGCAAACGTATGCTTGCCTCGCCATAGGTATCTGCATAATTAAGGTAGTTTTACAAGGTTACAGTCATCACAAGTCACAGAAAGGCTTGCACAGACATGATCAGCAATTTTTTCAACAATACAGATGTAGTAAGTAAGCTCTTAACATGAAACTTCAATGGGTGAGTTTATACCAATAGTTTCACTGTGGTTTCTCCTGCTGGTTGAAATAGAATATTCATTCAAAGTTATCCCCTGTTTTATATTTCTACACTAGTATCCCTCGTGGTATGTACAATTGTATGAATTAGTGCTTTCAAAAGGAATTAAATATGCCGTTATACAACACAGGGTATGAAAGTGTCATGTGCAAATAAATGCAAGGGAAGTAACTCCAGGAATAAAGAAAAAAGCTATCCATTCTGCTAGAACGTTTTAGCCTTATCAGTTTCAAGTACCATTTTCATTTGTTTGAGAAGAGACGAGGGGAGGTTAGTGTCAAAACTACATCACAAGGGGCAACATAGAAACCTAACATGATACAATCAACTGTTATCCCAAAAGAAAATCCAGAAACACGTGACAAGCAAGTCCCTACCAAACCAATATTTTGCTTCTATAATGCATCAACTTCATGATTGTAAATATATAAAGACTATGTAAGAGAAAAATGGGAAAGCAAAAAAATCCATTAAATTGAGCCCTTCAAACAGAGTGCCCCATAATGTTTTTAGTGTAAGTGACTGATCAGTACATGAAATTTATCAAATTCAAAATTATCAAATGCCTTTCCCCCCTATCCTTCTAAGCTCTCTTGAGTAAGAAAAGGATGGCAGTTTAAATATCTATCCAAAAAAACATTGATTTAAAGTGTTGATGTTATCATAAAATTAGGGATAAAACATTTAAATAGATATAAGTACCTCTCAAGGATTAGCAATGGATCTACTATCAGCTCCATTTTACCATCAATCCAAATACTATACTGTGCTTGAGGGAACAACCTGTGGGTTAAAATTTTGGGAACCTTCCCATTCCTTCTTGGTTCATCATAAGGAGGATGCTTAAGAAGAATAAGTCGCCATATTCCCACCCATTTTCCACCAGCTCCGTCTTCTTTGACAGTACCATTTTCCCTCATGAATTTCAGAGATACCTCATCCACCACCATAAGAAAGCAAAAAAGGTCCTTTGAGCGAAGGCTTATATTTGATGGTTGATGAGGTAAATCATAGCCATCAAAAATGCCAGATGCAACAACAAATTTGCATTTCTTGACATATTTGATGTCTACACGATTCATTTCAGCACCACCACCTCGAATGAATCCACAATGCACCTAATGGGCAGAGCACATGGGAAAACATGACTTGTTGATTATGGCAACTACGACGCAATCTTGCAAAATTGTGAAACAATTGAGATTAAAATGAACTTGAGCAAATCATGCTAACTAATTTACCTTCATATTTGATTTTAGTTTGAAACTTTCCTCCCTTTGTTTCCAACTTGGATGGCCTCCAAATAGAGGAGATGACACCTCATCTTCCATAACATATGACAGATTTTTGAGACTTTTGTTGGGAGTTGTTCCAGTTGGGATAACTATTTTATCAGGGTCATTGGAAAGAGGAATTGGACATCCTAACGAACATAGGCAGCACCAATGTCAAAAACACAGTTATCATTTGGTGAAGTTCAAAAAGAAGGGATGGAAGCAAAACCACCAAAATCTTACTGTGAGGTTTTGATACAAGTCCCATATTGCCTAACATGTTGTAAACCTTGCTATCTTTGTTACACATAGCTGCAGGTCAAGCAGAAAATTGCTATATTTTCAGAAATGTTGACAATTTTGATGGAAAAAATAAAATAAGAGACAAAATGTTTATAATGAACAAGCATTTCTTGAAGTATGTCATTTAATAACCTAACAGAACCTCCCATCAAGTTATCATCCTACATTTCTAAATTCTAAAAAGCAACTTTGCATCTAAATTCACTAATCAGATTGTAGATATTTGTATATACAAAGTTAGTTTCAACTAACTTAATAGAGATAAAATTAAGACAAGTGAAGTCCTAGTTCACCTTACAAATGCCATCAAAGAAAGACAAAAATTAACAAGAAAACATCACATCAAATTCAATTTTCTGTACTAAGATATATTATACTAACTAACGTACCCCCGTACCAGAAGGCTCCTATGCGAAAGTATTGGAGAGGACTATTGTATATAGCCTTATCCTTGCATATGCAAAGAGTTTGTTTCCGGATTCAAACCTATGACCAACAGGTCACCAAGGTGCAACTTTTCCATTGTGTCAGGGCTTTCCCTCTATGCCTAGAAATATTATACTATTCTTATTTTCAACTAGAAAATAGAGAGTTGCTAACCTTCTAATTCCATAGTAAATACTGCTAAAGAATTAAGCTACAAGTTGAACTTATGAGTATGAAAGAGAAAGAGACATAAGACTTAACCTTATCTATAGTGAAAAATGAATTTCCAAACTGTTCTTTTTAAAAGCCATCATCTATGAATTGCAAGAAACTTCCTGTACATGATGGTTTTCTAGTACCAGGAACAACTAAAATCAACGGGCACAGGCAGCTACAAAGATCAAGTTAAAATATAAAGCAACGTGATTTATTCCCTTCAACCCAATTCTCAAAATATCACATTGATTACTACTACTTATTACAATTAAGTAGTAGTAATCAACAAGAGATAAACTTAAGAAGATTTCAAAAAAGTAACCAAATTTATTAAAAACTTAACTAACCTGATAAAAAGGAGACGGAAGTTTGACAAGACCATATATGGAACAACAATGCAAGAAGAATTAATAACATCCACAAGATCCCTGCTACAAGAACCAACCGAACAAACCCTTTCTTCCAAACGATCTTCATGGGGTAATCTTGAGGTACCCTCCCTGAAGAAAAGAAACCCACCTCAAAATCTGCATCACCAACAAACAGATTTTATTTGCCAAGGTCAAAGTAACTATTTCCTTCACTGTTATATAATCTAGTAAAGAAACAAAAGAGAGATTTCTCAACAGCTAAAAGAACCAAAACAGTGTATAACAGTCCTTCCTCACCTTTAGCAGAATTTTGATTACTTCGATCTCCTCTACGATTTAGGCGCAAAGATAGAGACCTTTGAAGATCACCCTCCATATCTGATTCTTTCTTCATGTTATCATCACTGCCATTGCATAACAAAAAAAAAAAAAAAAGATGACATTTTGGCATAACCCATGAGACTAAAAATCAGAAAAGATGCACACACAGTTATCAACAGCAAAACTGATAAAGAGAACGAAAAAAGGAAAAAAAACTGATCCAACAGCAACTAATTACCCCATAAGTTCCTTGAAAACATTCAACCAGGACAAATTTAAAAACCAAAACTTTGAGCGAAAAAAAGAGGGACAGAAGGGAGAAAAAGAATAGGGCGAGACCCAAATGAATATTAAGAATAGTATAGTGTCGGTGAGGAGAGCGCAGACGCATACAACCACAAAAATAATGGGAAGAGGAGTAACGAGTTGGGGCATCACTATCAGGTGTAAATTGTGAATGAAGTAATTGAGGAAAACGAGAAGAAATTGGTACCTGGCGGTGGTGAAAGAAGGGATGGTTCTGTTGACAGTGACAAAAAAAGGACCAGATCTGTGTGAAATGTGTAATGTTGTGTTGGGTCGTTCTAACAACAACAGAAGAGATAAACTAGAAAGAACTAAAACTGTGAAGAAGAGATGTTGAAGTTTCAAACTGAAACAGATCTCCCTCTAGCCTTTGTTTTCTCATCAACACTCACACGGGATCATCAGAGGATCATGGAAGCTGCAGAATCTCTTGTTTTATTTTAATGTTCTTTTTTTTTTTCTTTTTCTTTTTTCTTTACTGTCAATTGATTGAGGAGGATCAAAGGCCCAAAATAAGAGGGTGGAGCAATTTGGAATGGGCTGTAATGGAACTGGAACTAGTATCCCAGCCGGGTTTCTTTTGTCTATATTTTTAAAATAAAAAAATTAATATGAAAGAAAATAAAATAAAATTCGAAAGAACAACAAGCATTTTGGTTGGTTAAACTTTTTTCACGGGCCTAAACGGCAAGTAGTAGTCAATTTGGAAAAAATCGTATCAGAATTCTACAGTTTATTTTGTCAGTTTTTAGTTTTACCATAGAGGTGATTTGATTACAGTCCTTCGTTTGTTCTTGTCCATTCATAGCTCCAAGCTCCTAATCACCCACGTGGCTTTGTGATCATTTCATGAAATGCCACAAAGCGATAAGGTCCTTATTACAAAGCCAAAATGTCCCCTTAAATTTGAGCATCAGATAAAAATGAACATAAAACGTGAGCCTCTAGTTTTGAGTTGAAGCATATAACTTCGGGGTGTTCATTGTGTGTTGCCACTCTCCTCTCTTGTTGTACTCTTGTTCCTTTTGGTTAGCAGAAAGGAACATGGAAGCTGTGTGTGCTTTTTCTGTTGGGGCACTTCACATCCCAACAGCACATGAAACATCAAACTCATTTAGGAAATCTATATTCTTGAGCAACCAAGTGGCTTCACCAGTTTCATTGGTTTTTCTCAGGGGCAGTTCAAAATCCAAGCTTTTAACTGCCTTGTCACCCCCTCCATTGACAGAATCCAGTAACCAACCTGAGGTTGAGCCAGAATTTGAAAGTCATGCAGAGAAATTTGACTGGTACTCTCAGTGGTACCCTTTGATGCCAATTTGTGACCTTGACAAGAGGAAGCCACATGGGAAGAGGGTACTGGGAATTGATGTGGTTGTGTGGTGGGATAGGAATGAGGGTGCTTGGCAGGTTCATGATGATGCTTGTCCTCATAGATTAGCACCTTTGTCTGATGGAAGGATTGATCAATGGGGCAGGTTGCAGTGTGTGTACCATGGTTGGTGTTTCAATGGCAAAGGAGAATGCCAGCTCATTCCTCAGGCACTCCCTGATGGCCCTCCGGTAATTACTCTTGGTCATAATTTGTAGTTAATGCATGTTGTTGTAATATGGCTCCCAAATTCACTATTTTTTTTGTATGTTTCATTTCCTGTGTAGTAAGTAGCCAGAACGCATATGAAAATGCATACTTTTCAGCCGTTTTTTCAATCAAAGGATTATGATTTGCATGTACCATTTACTCATTTCCTGGCCATGAATTTTAGCTTGTCATCATGATTTCATGTTCTGAAACGTGCAATATTGAAGGTGAGATCATATTATGTTGATGCGTGGAACATTAGTGGCTTGTGAGTGGCTGGTGGCGTACTTTCTCTTAAGTTCATTGGTTCTAGATCTCACCAATGCTTCAAACTACTCTTGACCCCTATGCATGTCACTCATGGCCACCTCTTCCTCTTCTTTTTGTTGATTTGAAGTTATGTTGTAGATTTGTAATTTGTTTTTCATGTCTCTCTTAAAGGAAAAGGTATGAGTTACACCTCCCAAGTTTAAGAGTTTCCATCTATTCTTTACTTGATGTGTGACAATCTAGTCTTACATAAGTCGACTTATCCACTTACCATGACCAGAAGTTGACTTGTACTTAGGAAAGTCAACGTACAACATTCATACTCAGTTAAGAGTATATAGACAACTTACAGAATACAAAAGTTAAGCAACTGACACAACACAAAACTTCTCATGTTTCAAAAAAGCAAATCCAACTCAGTACATAGTCAGTTATAGTACATGGTTTAGTTTTGTGCTTTGTGAGGTCCAATTGGGTAAGTCAGTACATGACTCCTACACCTGAATTTTTTTTACCCTTTTAGAAACTCAGGTAAATCACACCCAACTCAAAATTTGAGTTTTTTTTTTTTTTATACTTTATCCATTAGCCAGATGAATGTATGATGGTACTTTGTTGAATGGGGTCTTTTGCACGTTTAATAAATAATGAGCAGGTTTTGTGACCCTTATGAAACTCAGGAGGTAAGTCACATATGACCCAAAGTTGGAGTTTCCTTTAACCAATTTTATTTTCAAAAATTTAAATGCTTCCAAGTTTCTTCATACAATGGGACAATCTGATGCTCATTAAAGTTTGCTGAAAAAAATGTGTAGGTACATACGTCCAAAAAAGCATGTGTAGCTGCTTACCCAAGTACTGTGCAGAATGACATCTTGTGGTTCTGGCCAAATACTGATGCTCAATACAAAGATATTATTACAAGAAAAAGACCCCCATTCATACCAGAAATAGATGATCCATCGTATACTAAATTAATGGGAAACAGAGACATTCCTTATGGGTATGATTTTAGACTATTATGATCTTTCCTCTGTTGTAGAACTACACATCTGTACGTGGCTCACTTTCTTTTACCTGAAGCTACTGAACTATTATTTTTTTCTTTATTTTTTTGTGATTGGTAATTGGTCTAATTATTTAGCTGATTCTGGAAGATGAAAACACAAGCATGACGTTATGCATAGAATTTGCATCCTGGGGGCGAAAACCACATTCCCCACTTAGTGTATCTTTAATCTATCTTTCTAACAAAATGAATATGCAATTTTAGGTATGAAGTACTGATGGAAAATCTTATGGACCCTGCACATGTTCCATATGCACACTATGGACTAATGCGTACTCCGCAACCAAAAGGTAGGCATATAAGGTATATCTTTTTTAACTTAATTAAATTTCTATTTACTTATATATGGCACTTACATATGTAGAGCTTAATAACAGTGAAAGCTGATAGAGAAGGGGGCAGGCCACTTGACATGTTTATTGAAAAGTTAGATATCAATGGTTTCTCAGCAAATCAGGGTTGGGCCGAGAGCAAATTTATGCCACCATGCATTTTTTATGTATATACTCCAGATCAACCCGCCTCATCTGGTGAAACTAACGTAAGATATTGTGTAGATGCTATTTTTAGATCAGAAACAATATGCAGGCAGTATTTCTAAGGGTATAATTTGTGTTAAACTTAATGCAGAAATCATCAGCTAAGAAGAAAATGTGTTTAATCTTTGTTGGTGTTCCGGTTAGTCCTGGTAAAAGCAGATTGATATGGTGCTTCCCAAGAAACTTTGGATTGTGGATGGACAAAATTGTACCACGATGGATATTTCATGTGGGACAAAACCTGATTCTGGATTCAGATTTATATCTCCTCCATGTTGAGGTAACGCCTGTTATTATTTATCCTATCAACTGATTGGTTCCATCACTCTACTTTTTCCTCTTCAAATTATTGTAAGTTCTGCTGAATAAAGCTATCATAAAGAGGAGCAACATTTTTTCCCACTAGGTGGTATTAGCTGCATGAATTAAACGATGATAGTGTTTTGTTGTAAATGATATTTATACACAAACAGACAAACTATTCACTTCTAAATCCTTAATTGATTTGCTAATAGCTTTTATTGGGCTTCCTCTTCCTCTACCTCTAACTACCCATCTGATATACTCTCCTTATTGGGCTTCTATAGGTCTTCTTACATGACCAAACTACCTAAGACAAGATTGTATGATCTTTTCTACAATAGGTGCTACCCCAAGTTTTCCCCCAATACTATTATAATCCTATCTTGTCTAGTATATCATCTCATCCAACTCAACATTCTCATTTTTGCCAAAAAAACTACGTACCTCATTGTCCAGAGGCTCCTTGCTATGCTAAGGGAAGGGAGAGAGATATTGTACTTAACTTTAGCCTTGCATATGCAAAGAGTCTTACTCTCATTTCTGCTACATTGAGTTTGTTCTCTCGCTTGTTTTTTACCACCCAACATTTTGTTCCATATAACATCACAAGTTTTATAGTTGTGTACTAAAATTTTGTTTGAGTGTTACTTGTTTTATCACAGATAACTCAGGGTACTCTTCCATCTCATTTTTCCTACTTTAATCTTATGATTTATGTCTCTCCTTTTCTAATAAAAAACAATAAATGAATGATATTAGTTGTTACTACTACAAGTGTACAACAAAAAAAAGTCTTATCTCACTAGGTGAGGTCAGTTACATGAATCACATAACGCCATTTGGCAAAATTAAAACCAAAGTTTCAGAACTATTATTAAGCCTTAGATCTCCCTTGGTGATTTCCTCCAACGTCCTTTTTGGTTTCCCTCTTCTCCTTTTCCCTAGGCTAAAAATCATACAATTTACTCTTCTAACTAGCACCTTTGGTGGCCTTCTTTGTACATGCCCAAAGCACCTTAACCGGTTTTATATTGCTACTGTTACGTCATAACAATATAAAATTCGATAACTGTGGAATTTTTTTCAATGGATTAGATTATTCAGCTTGTCTTTGTCCCGATTAACTTATAAGGCCATTTGCAATGAAAACTTTATTCACAGTAGTTGCCAGGTTAACTTTTCCTTGCATTTGTGTACAGGTTAAATTTTTAATTAATTTTTTATATTAATCTCTTAAATTATGATAGATTGGTTGCCCGAGTTTCAGTCAGTATTACAAATTAGGCTTGCTGAAAATTTATATTCTTTTAACTTGATTAGTCTCAAACGAATTTTTCTTAGCCTTGGGTGAACGGATAGAGTTTTCAGGTTAAATGTAAACTGTCAACTGCACGTTCATATTTCCAACCTAAATTAATTTTCTGTTAGTCTAATTGTTGGGGGATTTTGTCCCAATAATGGCTACAAAATAATTCTTATTATAATCTGCTGCTATATAATTCCACATGTGCTTCAGATTTTATGACAGAATATCTCTTAGAAAGGTGAATAATATCACTTAACATTGATGCAAAATCTTAATAATTTATGTTTCAGCATCCAGTTGCCACTGGTATTATGTTCTACATGTAACTAAAATTTGGTACCTTTCTTTCTTGTTGTCTGGTCTGTTTTATTTTCTTCAGTTTTAATGTCTCCATAGAAAAGTAATATGTCCCTGGAAAACAATTTAATTTGATTCCTCATATTTGGTTGTTAAATTCTTCTGATAGGAACATAAACTAAAGGATATTGGTCCAAACAATTGGCACAAAGCCTGTTTTGTGCCAACAAAGTCAGACGCCCTTGTTATTGGTTATAGAACATGGCTAAGGAAGTATGCGGATGGTCAGGTTGATTGGAGAGGAAAATATAGTGGAGCTCTTCCTCCAACACCTCCGAGAGAACAGCTTTTGGACAGGTACTCATTTAAGATTGCTCTTGAACATGGAAGTTTCAATTTAGTAATAAATAGATTGGCCATTTCCTTTAATTCACGGAAGAGTTACAAAGAGTTAGTATACGTTTTGGTCCTTGGAAGTGGCAACTTGTGTTGCTTAGGTCCCTGAAAAATCTATACAGATTAGTCTTTGGAGGGATAGAATTATTTACAAGTTCACAGCTTAAAAGGGTAAAATTGTTAACAAGTTGACACATTCAATGATCAATTTGTATAGATAGGCACTTTCAAGGACTAAAGCAACACAAGTTGTTTTGTTGCTTTAAGGGACCAATTCGTATATTAAATCAAGCATAAATCTTTAATGAAGTCCACCATAATCAATAATTTTATCAATCTAAAATTCTTAGCCAATGGAGAAAGAAAAAGTAGTTATGTACTTCTGTAACTACAACATAATCAGCAGAGAGAAATTCCATGCTTTCATGTGTGTTTCACAAAAGCAGCTTGATACCTTTGAGTATATTTTTTTCCCCCTAAATAATTGAACAAAGGCAAGTAATCACAAAAACGAATTTATGTCGTAATTTGGGTTTCAATGTTGCATCTCTATATCTAACGAGGTTTCAATAACATGCTTGCATATGTACTAATAAACAATTTTTGAAAAATTTTGTTTTGGGATTGTTGATTACAAATTAATTTGAACAGGTACTGGTCCCATGTGGTGAATTGCAAGAGTTGCAATTCTGCTTATAAGAGCCTCAATGCGGTTGAAGTAATGCTGCAGATCATATCTGTTGCTTCAATTGGGATTGTTGCCGTCATGAAGCATGGTACAATGTCAGTGGCAAAAAGAAATTCAATGGTTGCCTTAGCAGTACTATCATTTGCACTGTCACGGTGGTTAGCTCACTTCATATACAAAAACTTCCGTTATCATGACTACGAGCATGCCTTCCGCTGAAATGTGTTTTCCATAGTTCTTCATGTCTAAATATGTGTATAGACTATAGTGAAGGTCCACTAGAATAAAGTCACTGGCCCTTTATTTGACTTCTTAAATTTTAAAAGTTAATTCATCTATGACAAGTATTCACAACCTCTTCATACAGAGGACAAATAGGTTGATATCAATCTCATGTAAATCTAATTTACATTTTCCGACATAAAATGAGTAGAATTGTAGAAATATTGCATCTAATTATGAACCTAACGTTTGTGATTTTTCCCTTTTATATATGTATAGACACTAAGACACAAACAGATAGATAATGATATGGCTACGATAAGTTAGTAGTTGTAGTTCTTAAAAAAACACAGACACACCTGTAAATTAGTTGGATGGTACTTGACTTGACGCCCAATAGTGTAGATGGTAGAGACCAAAATTCTCGGCGTTCGTCATAAAATCAATTCCTAAATCCCACTAATAAGAGGTGAATTTGTTTAAACTTATTTCTTGGAAAAATATTTATTTTAATAAAATAAGTATTTTTTTAAGTGTTTGTATAAATTATTTTTGCTTAAAAAATTGCTTATTTTGAAAAACAGATCCCTATATGCTTATCTTAAAATTATTTTTTTAAGTCTGAACAAACCAGTCCAATATTAGTATTTGTCAATAAGAAATTCTCAAAATTAACTTCATAATTCAAAGTTCTCTTAAGAAGCTTCATAATTGAAAATTCATATTTTAAAAAAAATATAAATATAAAACACACAAAATACATTGATTTACGTATTTTAAAACTAGTTTAA
>PYAF01000205.1:4372566-4406359 GCA_007407185.1 Glycine tomentella | reverse complement strand
TAAAATAAATATTTAACTTATGTAATATGAATTTTTTAAAATAATTTCTCTAAGGACCAAGAATCAAAATAATTAATTATAATAGTAATTGATAAAGCTCGATAAAAGTTAGTAAATTGGTAAAATATATTCTCTTGGTCCTAAAATAAGTTACATTTAGAAGAAAAAAAATCCTAAAATAAGTGTTTTATTTGATTTTTTAATTTAATATTTATTATTATTTTTCACCAATAATTCTAATAAATATCATATTAGTTTTTGAATCTAATATTAATATTATTCTCTTTTATCTACTTAATAATGTTAGTTTTGTAAAATTAATATTATTTTGTTTCATTTATTTATTAGTTATTTTTTTTGTTAAAATAACTAGGATAACAGTTATTTTCGGACATAACGAGTAACTTACCTGAATAACTAATGTGTGAACGAAGAAAAGGAAGCGGCAAATAGAAAATAAAAAAAGTGAAGTGAAGTTATATGTTTTCTTTTATGGCTTTGTCCCGTTTGGTTTATTATACTTTAGTGTTGTCTTATGTTGGTATATTAAATTTTAAAAATTTATTTTAGTTATTTATGTTTTTCAAATTTTTATTTTGATATATTAAATTTTAAAATTTTATTTTATTTTTTTGTATTTTTAAAAGTTTTATTTTGATATTTTTTTTTAATTCCTCTTAGTAAAGTTAGGGTGTCATTAATTTCAAATTTTAAAATAATTAATTTTAACCACCTATTTTTTAATTTTTATCATCTTTTTCTGTAAATTTCATAATCATCACAACATAAATAATACAACCACTACCTGACTCATATCTAAATCCTTATTAGCATTACAACCATCATTAACAAATAAATCAAACCTACAAATCATCGTGTCACTATAGATCACAGACGTTAAATTTCTAAGGTGATAAGAAGCTTAGGATCTCATGTTGCAATGAAAATTTTGAGTTTTTAATTTAATTATTTAAAAATTAACAAAATGTCTAATATTTGCGGGATAAGAAAAAAATTGAAATAAAACTTTGAAAAACATAAAACATTAAAATAAAACTTTTAAAAAGATATAAAAAATAAAACTTTTAAATTTTATTGTAACAAATAAAAAAAAAAAAACAATGAACATAGTAAACAAAAGTAACATTTAACCTTGGTTTTTATGACAAGTGAAGTGAAGTAAGTAACACTCTAACAGGACACAGCACTGAATGCTCGCCATCACAAAGATTCAGATCCTCCGTCGGCATCACCCCTCACCTCTTTTCCTTTCTGTAGCCCATAAACTAACACCACCACCTCTTTCTCTTCCTCACCTTCAGATCTCAAAAAATGAAGGACTCAAACTCCAGCAACAGTAGCAGAACCGAACCCATAGCCCAAAACATCATCAAACTCATTAGCAACCTCTGCTTCTCCGTCTTCGTCTTCTCTGTCTTAATCTTCACCGTCATAGCCATAACTTACCAGCCCCCAGACCCATGGCTCGAGTCCACCCCAGCCCTAACCAACCTCTTCACCCAATCACAAAACGCCACTTTCCGAATCGACTCCTCCGTCCTCAAAACCGGCGAAGACCTCGCTCCCTCGCCGCAAGACCCTCCCCTCCCGCCTCCGCCTCCCTCCGCCGCCGCCGTCACCGAAGCCGTTATCGAGAAAACAGAACAGCAAATTGCCAATGCTACCGTTAATTCCACCGCCGACTCCACCGACGCGGCGCTTCCTTCTCCCCCCGCCTGCGACGGAACCCTAAACTGCTCCAACCCTCGCGTTCGTATTGCTATTCAGAGATTCAACCTCCGCGCGTTCAAGTCCATTGCCTTCTTCGACTACCAGCCTCCGGTGAACGGCTCCGTCGCCGGCGAGTGCGACGTCGCGTGGCGCTTCCGGAACAAGCGCGAGCGCTCCTGGCGCAAGTACCGCGACTTTCGCCGTTTCAAGATCGCCGTCACCGACGACTGCAGGTACAAGGTGGTGCACGCCGGCGGTTGGCACTCCGGCGCCAATGCTCGCCGGAATATGACGCGCTCCGGCGCCGCCAGGGGTGGTCGGACCCTGCCGCCGCGGGCTTCAGCCCGCGATGATGAGATCAATGACACGATTCCGACTTTGGGATCGGAGACTAATTTTAGGAATGGGAAGTATTTGTATTACTCGAGAGGTGGGGATTACTGCAAGGGAATGAATCATTATTTGTGGAGTTTCTTGTGTGGATTGGGGGAAGCTATGTTTTTGAACAGGACTTTTGTTATGGATTTGAGTGTTTGTTTGGCTTCAACTTATAACCCTAGTAACAAGGATGAGGAGGGGAAGGATTTTAGGTACTACTTCGATTTCGAGCATTTGAAGGAGACGGCTTCGATTGTGGAGGAAGGTGAGTTTTTGAGGGATTGGAAGAAGTGGGATAAAACGCATTTGAAGAAGAAGAAGATTCCTGTTAGGAAGGTTGTCAATCACAACGTGACACCTATGCAGCTTAAGAAGGATAAGAGTACGATTATATGGAGGCAGTTTGATGCGCCGGAGCCTGAAAATTATTGGTATAGGGTTTGTGAAGGTGAGGCTGCTAAGAATATTCAGAGGCCTTGGCATGCTGTGTGGAAATCCAAGAGGTTGATGAATATTGTTACTGAGATTAGTGGAAGGTTGGACTGGGATTTTGACGCCGTTCATGTGGTTCGGGGAGAGAAAGCTCAGAACAAGGAGTTGTGGCCTCATTTGGATTATGATACATCGCCGGATGTTCTTGTTGAGAAGCTTAAATGGATGGTTCAGCCTTGGAGGCATTTGTACATTGCCACCAATGAGCCTTATTATAATTACTTTGATAAGTTGAGGTCAAATTACAAGGTGCATTTGCTTGATGACTATAAGGAGCTGTGGGGAAATACAAGTGAGTGGTATAACGAGACCACACTTCTCAACAATGGAAAGCCTGTTGAGTTTGATGGGTACATGAAAGTTGCAGTGGATACAGAGGTCTTTTACCGTGGAAAGACATGCGTGGAAACGTTCTATAATTTGACTAAAGATTGCAAGGATGGAGTTAATACATGCTGATCAGGTTGGCACTACTGATTTTGATGCTTTTTCAGAATACGTGGTACTCTCGGGCCTTGCTTTTGGATTCAGTTTCAGATTCATACCATTGGGTTAGATATGAGCTTGTTATTGTACTTGCTTGTTCTTTTATTATATTGATGATTTATGTTGATTATCATGATTTTGTATACATACTATAGAATCCCTTTCTACCCTCTTTCCTTTCTGTTGACTCAAGCTGCTAAAAATCCATTCTCGTATTCTTTCATTGTCTTTTCTCATTTGAATACCAAACTGAAAATTAAGAAGAGTTTTTGCTGAAGCCTTTAAGACTCTATTTGTCTATGACCTTCAGATTTGGGTAATGGCTCTGCTTTATAAATACTAAAATATATGCAATGAATGCTCACATAGTCACATTATTCCGTCTTTAAATACATTGTTGCCCTGATGAACTTCCACATAACTTTTTGACCTCAATCCTACATAAAAATTCTGCATAACCCTAATTTGTGCACCCCAATTCTAAGTTCTAACTTCGTCTATCTATATTTCCTTCACTTCTGTATTTATGTATTTGGAATAACTTATCCTTTTTGACTCCTAGGAATACCCATTTTAGTGGCAGACTTCACTCCATGCCACGGTCACTGATGACACTACTTTGAGTTCATTCTTATACCTTGAGGATCTTTTTTAGGCAATCTATATATGAAACCGTTGGTTGGATGAATCTTTTTTTCCTTGCACATGACTTGTCAACATCCCCCCAACGGTCTGTTTTATTGAGATTACAAATTAATCTGAATGTATTCCTTTTAATGTGTGGCACCTCTAATTTGGTGCCTCCTCTAGTTCATGTTTCTGCAGAAACAAAAATTTTCACATTAGAGACATAGCCGTGTTTTAGAAAATGAAATTGGTCAAGATTCCTTCCTCATCATTTGCGTTTAAATTCTGCTCGTTTGATAACTTCACTTTTCTTATTTTATGATGGTGATTAGTTGTACTCTCATACCTTAAAACAACAATCCAAACAGATTTTATGCATGATGTCCAGTACAACACACATGGTGTTAACCTCCTCACTACACAGTGCTTTCTAGTATTTTACAAACCATTGCATCCGTGTGCCCCAAACAACTATTGCGTTAAAATGCGTTAGAATTATTATAGGAAAAGAAAAAATCAAACAACGAAAGATTAAGGTTTCTTTTATTTTCGATCCTAAAGATGTTGGCAAGGGTCAAGGCAAGATACGACGGCATGAAAGAGAAACATCATAATCAAGTTGGTTCTCAATAAGCAAACTGCAAATTTGAAATTGAACTAATATAACGGACAAAAGCTTTAACGTACTATGACTTAAATACTCGAATTTTGCTTTATCAATGAACGTAGATTATTCACTCACCATACTTTGCTTTATCCTTTAACATTGTTTGGCTAGATACATGTATCGTTTTTATCAAATGGGGTTAAGTTGATAATACTCGTTCCAGTTTATATAAATTATTTAGCTGATAACGTACTATTATCTGAAAGGTCAACAAGCACCAAAAACCCAAATCAAGAACAAATTGAATTTGAGACGGCAAGTGAGGGAAAGAGAAACCATGTTAATTGTATATCATGCTACAATTTATAGAAGAATGAAAAAAAGATCAAAACCCAATGTCAAGAGTGTCACTAGGATCACTACAAATAAGTGACTTTCAGTCATTCAGACTATTCATCCTCCTGGCTGCGTAACCTGGCTGTTTTGTTTGTCACAACAACATCAAGTTGCGCGGCTCTCTCAACTATATCTTTTCTCTTTCTTGTGGATATATTGTGGGCAATCTCAGCACAGTAAGTCCTAAAATAAAGACAAATAAAGTGGTCCGGAAACATTTGATGCAAAATAATCAGAATTGAAATACTAATTGGGACACAATATTCACCTGTTGTGCATCATGAGCAGTTCCAAGTCCTTCACATTGTGAACAACAAATTTCTTAAAACCATTAGGAAGATAGTGGCGGGTCTTCTTGTCTGAACCATAACCAATGTTTGGCATCAAAGTGCATCCCTTGAACTTTCTCCTAACACGGGAATCTATACCCTTTGGCCTACGCCAGTTTGTCTGTTGAATAAAAAAAAGGTTATTATTTATACACCCTAGGAAATTATTTCATAGAAAACAACAATTTGATCTGCAATCTCAGCCGAAAGATGGTGATATTTAGGATAATAATCACAGACAATCAGCACATTATTGAAATGTCATCACAGATTGCAGATCAGACAATTTTCTGGTAAAACAAAAAGTATTCTTAACTACATGTGCAAGAAAAGTATTACCAAAATGAAAACGATTTTTGAGACCAACATAAAGGTATTCAAGAGATGTAAACAGGAAAATAGTAACAGAAAGCTTATAGTAGTAAAGAAAGCCAACTGTGTCGCAAGGCCTGTAAAAATTCTATATATGCCCTTAAAACGAGATGTCAAGCTACAGCTAGACGAGAGTCCGATCTGGACATCAGATACCATGGGCAAATAAATTAACAAATGAATTCTTAATTTAAGCAACTTAAAGATAATAAATTATAATCACTAAATAATCAAACAAAATTACTCAACAGTATGAAAAGGATGCAAGAGATCAGATGGTAGTGCATGTTAGTAATCATCATTCTATTGCAGAATTGATGGATAAAGATCATCATATCTCTTTACAATCACATTTCTTAATATACAAATAACAAATTTAAGTGGAAATTTATTCAGATTAATAAGAAATTACTAGGCAAGCCAATCAATGCATATTAATTAATGGATCAGACAATTAATTTTCACCAGAGTGCCCAATGGAGCAAGTAAGACTGGGTGTCCAAAAAGTTGCCATCAAAACCCATGCTCAAATTAAAACAAAAACAAAGGAAAACTGTGGCAAACAGGAAAAAAAATCAACATCAATAAAAACCAAACAAAGCACCAACAAATGTACAACACAAATCATATATGGGATCAGATAGTCGATCTCTCATCACGTATAAAAAATATAGTAAGACTGGGTGTCAAATTTATCCTCCTATCCCATCGGTCCAAAACAATTGAGACTTACAGAAAAAGAAAACTAGCAAATTCAAATAAAATTGAAAAAAAAAATAACAGGTTGAAATAATACAGCGGAATCAGATAAAATGTCAATCACCATCTTACACCTTGTGGTGCAAATTAAGACTGGGGCGACAAAGTATTATCATCATATCCTTAAAAAGCAGCAAGCAAGTACGACGAAACGCACATTATACAATCAACTAAACCGAAAATAAAAATAAAAAAGCTCAACAGCTATGTGCAACACAAAACAAAGTGTAAAATCACAAAATTACTCATCCAAACGATACATCTTAAATTAATCAGAATTAAAAGGCTAAAATGTATACTACCTTGACGGAAATTTTCCTGTCACTCTGAGGCCTCTTGAACTTCTTGACCCTCTTCTTCACGATCTTCTTCGAGAGTAGAGGTACCGCCATTTTCTCTGAAGTGTCTTGAGATGAGGGTGGGAATAGAGTAGTCGTATATATAAGCGCTGCTGCGTCTAGGGTTTTTTATCTCACCATAACGGAGTGCGTCTATTCTAGGGTTTTTTTGGATAGGGTTTGTTTGGATGGAGCTAAAGGTAAATGGGTTGGGCCAAACCGGGCTTAGGAGTAAAGAAGCCCAACCAAGTAAACAGGGATAAGTTTTAATTGGTCCAGATCATTCAATACTTTGACTTATTCCTTTTTTTAGAGTAAACTCAGTAAAGTAATTTTTTTTCTAAAATATTTTCTCATTTTGTGACTTTTTTTTTATATTTTGCATATATTGAAATTTGAGTAATTTTTTTGTGTGTAGAAAATATTTTTTTAGTTCTTTAAATAATTATGATCTAATAAAATATTTGTCATCCTTTAAACAATTTTGAAATAAATTTATTAACTTAAATATATTTTGATCTCGTAAATATGAAAATATACCTATTTTAACCCTTTAAATTAAAAGTTGTTTTTTTTAGTTCTTTAAAATTGAAAAATACATTTTTAGCCTTTCTCTATAATAATATTAAATAATTAATAATTTTGTAGTCACTTTTAGTCTTCAAAATTTAATCTTATAATTTAAATTTTAAAGTATAATTTATGTGAGGTTAAAACCACCACTAATTGGAATATATCATCAAACATATAGAGGAAAAGATTTATCGGTCGCAACTTACAACTTTGGCACATCTATCAGCTTCTAGATTGGAGAAGAAATTTTCGATATTTTACTATATTATCCTCTACTTACCTGGTGGAATAGGAAAAGTGTTTTGTGTTTTGCAAGTGTGGGGATATGTTGTGGCGTTTTGATAAATATTTATAATAAGATTTATCTAGTTATATTGGTTGCATATCTAATTTTTGAGGTGATTGGTAGTGCAATGGGGATTTACTCAGTAGATATATTTATTTTCCTTTATTTTATTTCTTATCAACTAACCTTAATTCAAAAACTTTCATTCTACTCTCATCTAATTTCATCATATTTCTTTTTTTTTTTCCTCACCTATTCTCCTTTCTTTCCTCCTCACAATCAAATAATTTTTTAGAATCATCACAGAAAATATCACCTTATTTCAAAATGGATTGACGTAGGACAAGAAAATAGTTAAAGTATTTTTGTTTTGGATGAATACCATTTTTTTATGAATAAAAAATAGCTGGAGTTCAAATAAAAGTATCATATCTCTAGGTTGCACCCAAAAATATAAGGAGTTTTTAATAGACAGGCAGTATCAATTTTTATATTATTATCCAAAATTTTTTTACTTTTAAATTATAAAAGCAGTAAAAAAAACTTTATGGGGCATGCATTATTTATGAATTATGAATAAAGAAATTGAAAGTTGCATTTATTCACGCACGGGAATGATGCAGATGTGATGTTGTCCGGTTGTAATAACTTTAGTGGGCAGTGTTTGGGACAGTAAAGTGAGTGAGACTTTGCACACTGTTGTAGTGTTGTTGCCTCTCCCTTTCTTCGCCATCTCATTCCTTCTCCCAACACCTTCACATTGCAACCTAAAAATCTCTCAATTCAACGGTTTCCGCTTTCAGGGTTTTAGCTTTTGCTACGTGTTGGTGTGGTGAATGCCCTTTCTTTTCTGCGCGTTTTACCTCTCTCAGCTAGTGTTCACTATACCCACAACAGATGAACAGAAGAGTAGCTACTCAACACAAGCTCTTGCGGGGTTTTTAAGAAAGATCAGGTGCACACTCCCCGCTTCTTTTCCTTTCTTTGTAAACCCCTCTATGAGGGTTAGGTTATTATGCTTTTTTTTTGTACCAAAAGAGGAAATCACGCTTCTCTCTCTTCTCCATTTTAAGAAAAATATCTATAAACGGCAAATCTTTTAGTATTTATTTATTTATTTATTTTTGTTTTGACTGGGCCTTGAGGTACAATGTACTACCTATTTGGAAAGCTTGTTGAATATGGCATCGTTCTTACTAGATTTGATTTTTGTGAACATCAATTTTTTGTAAGAGTGGATATTGATCATTAATGTTTCATCCAACTAGTGGACTTCGTTTAATTATCTGTCTGTGTTTTGTTGGTCATTTAAGTTGCTCAAAATGTGATTTCGTGTTTATTGCTCAAGTTTTCAGCTAAGGCTTTGCTGGACAGCAACATTGGGCTGAACTTGCTGATTCACTCAGGTGGTATTGGATGTGATGAAGCTTAAAACATGGCTTGCGAGTGTTTTGTTGCTCACTATTGCTGTGCTTACCACTACATTAGGTAATTTATACCTTTTTTTTTTTTTTTTTCATATTTGTGGTGTATATCTGAAATTGAGTTTTCAAATTCCTTTGTTCTCACGATCAGTCTACATACTATATAGTCCAGACTGCTTTTGCAGTTACACCGTGTGTCAATTAAATTTTGGATCAAAAGTTTATTAAAATGAAATTGCTGATAGGTGACAGCCTTGCCAATAGTCATGCATTCATAAAAAAAAATTGGCCTAAATAAAGTGAAACTTATCCTGGCAATGGCATTGGCTTTTTCAGATTGGATTTATGTAGTTTATGTTGCCTGCTCCTGGACTCCTTCTTATGCTTTGGTACTTTTCATTGTCTATCAGATTCTGACTGTAAAGTCACTAGTTCTGCAAGCTGACTGCTGAGTGGACTGAGTCTCTTGGGCTTGCATGTGCATTTATTATTTATTATTTATTAAGTACAATTGATGAGGTGTTTCATGTATTATTGATTGGGTTTGATAGTTGCAACAAGTATTTTACAGTCAAAACTATTGCTTTTCTTACATAATTATAATGACCATATGTCTTGTACATTGGTCAGCCTGTTTATTTTTATATGCCTGTTATGATTACCACAAGGGGAAGCAATTAGGGATGTGGATGTATGAGTATGACATTGACCGTCTATTATCTTTTTGAGTTGATGGCTTGATGCTAGATCAAATTGTTTAACTTGTAGGTGCCTTTGTGGGGGTAAACATTGGCACTGATGTTTCTGATCTGCCATCTGCTTCAAATATAGTTGACATTCTACAAGCTAATCAAATTACTCATGTGCGTCTGTATGATGCTAACGCACACTTACTACAAGCTCTTTCAAACACTAGTATTGAAGTAATTGTTGGTGTCACCAATGAGGAGGTACTGAGGATTGGAGAATCTCCGTCAGCAGCTGCAGCCTGGATTAATAAAAATGTTGTTACTTATGTCCCGTCCACCAATATCACAGGAATAGCAGTTGGCAGTGAGGTTCTTTCCACTATCCCAAATGTCGCCCCTGTTCTAGTTCCTGCCATGAATTCTCTTCACAAAGCCCTGGTTGCTGCAAACCTTAACTTCCGGGTCAAAGTTTCAACTCCCCAGTCTTTGGACATTATCCCTAAGCCTTTTCCTCCTTCCACTGCCACCTTTAACTCTTCATGGAACTCTACTATCTATCAACTCCTTCAGTTTCTGAAGAACACAAATTCCTCCTACATGTTAAATGCTTACCCTTATTATGGATACACTAAAGGAGATGGTATTTTCCCTATTGAATATGCTCTTTTCCGACCTCTTCCTTCCGTGAAGCAAATTGTTGACCCAAACACTCTATTTCATTATAACAGTATGTTTGATGCTATGGTGGATGCTACCTACTACTCTATAGAAGCCTTAAATTTCAATAATATACCCATTGTTGTCACAGAGACTGGCTGGCCGTCGTTTGGTGGAGCTAATGAACCAGATGCGACTGAAGAAAATGCTGAGCTCTACATTAATAATATGATTCAGCGGGTCATGAATGATTCAGGTCCTCCTAGTCAGCCAAACATAGCCATTAATACATACATATATGAATTGTTTAATGAAGACAAGAGGAATGGGCCTGTATCAGAAAAAAGTTGGGGCATCTTTTATACCAATGGAAGTACTGTTTATCCATTGAGTTTTGGTGCTTCCGACCCAATTGCTGGAAATTCTTCAGGAGTTTTTTGTGTGGCTAAAGATGGAGCAGACACTGATGAGCTGCAATCTGGACTGAGCTGGGCATGTGGACAAGGAGGAGCAAATTGTGCTGCAATTCAAAAGGGGCAGCCATGTTATCTTCCCAATAATGTGAAAAGCCATGCCTCTTATGCTTATAATGATTATTATCAGAGAAAGCATAGCAGTGGTGGAACTTGTGACTTTGATGGTACCGCTACAATTACTACCAAGGATCCTAGTAAGTCGATATGACTTCTTATTTCTGTTTTAACCTTGATATTCTGATATGGTACGCTTGTAACACTTCAAGTTATTTCTTTGGACTGTTGTTACTCATATAACCATTTTTTTTTTTTTTCAAATTGTGTACTAACAGTTGTAGGAAATTTCCCACAATCCCTCCTTGTTAGAAACAGGAAAACAGCCCCTGGAGAGTAAATCATATATTTGAAAGTCATTGGTCGTTGTTAGAAAGCAATTACAGTTATAAAAACTATTCAAGTTATAAGAATATACCAATGTGCTTTTCAAATTACACAATGGCACATCTATGGCTTCACTGAAAGTTGAATGTGAATAAATACATCTAATTCCTCCCACAAAACATGGCTGGATGATAAAATAATGGATTCTTAGTGTCTTTGGTTGGTGATCATGTCTCTATTTGGCATATTAGCAGGGCAAGAAAGCAGTTGCAGTTTGTTTTTGATTTGAACCTGAAGATCATGTTTAGTCAAAAAAATATTAGTTACATTACATCTTTTAGTTACTTAAACAATTAATTCTGTGTACTTTGTTGCAGGTTCTTCATCCTGTATATTTGCCGGAAGGTATAGAATCTTAATCTTTATACATCCTCGATTTATTAGACTTAGAAGTAGTAATTGTTACCTTTTAAATTTCTTATATGATCATGGAATATTTTGACAACAGTTCTAACTCGAGCACTGGTGGATTGAGTTTACCTCCAATGGCACTTGGACCTTCAGGCCCCTTTGGTGCGAGTATGAACCTGCAAGTGTCTAGCCTTAACTATTTGATATCAGCTATTGGCGTATTTTTGGCTCTGGCGGTGTTATGACCACAAGGTCGATGCTCTTTAAATTGCAATTCAATGATTCGTGTAATGTGGTCCTATCGATTTTGTTTCTAACTTTTCTTGGGTCCAATTTATTCTTCAGATATGTCCCATCTTGTGCATTTGGGGTCATTGTAATTTATCACACTTTTAAGATAGATGGTTATTTAATCTAGTGCTTTAGCCATCAGAGGAGACTAACGGAATACGGGACCCTTAAGAAATGACTGCCAGCGTTCTCGAACCAACAAATTATGCACTTGTTGTGATCATAAAAAATTAGAGTAGCATACAATTTATTTGAACTATTAAAAAGAAAAAGTGTGTTCAGTTGAACTAATAAGAAAAATTAGTATGAGATCAATGAATTATTCCGTAGCTTATACTATATATTTATATGGAACTACGAAGAGTTTGTAAGGACGAACATAAGGGTGAATAATTTTTCTTTACCATAAAATAATATTAATATTCATGTTGTCTTCTTTAAAGTCTAATTTAAATTTCGGTTTGGTAATTATTTTTTATGAATTTTTTTCTAACTCAATGGTGGCAGCTTACAAGGCATTCAGTGCCGGTAATTGAGTCTCAATGTTTTTTAGTAGGTTATTTTCATCAATCTCTGTTTCCTTTCTGTTTGCTGCTTCTCCTTTCCGAACAACAGTCGTGAATTACCTATTTATAGCATATGTATTTATTTATTATAAATTTAATTATATAAAATAAATATTTTTTTTGTGCATTGCACAAACTAAACTAGTATATTAAATAAGAAATAAAATACTACTACTTGAGAAGAAAATGTCTCAAATACTCCTAATTTGGATAAAAATAATTGTACTAAAAAAAGGTCAGGCTTTTTTTCTTTAATTTGAATTAAAAATTATTATAAAATGGAAAAGAAAACTTGATATATTAATTTATTTTCATAAATAAGTAATTGAAGTAAGGTCTTGTTTATCAATGTCTTGAATAGTGCAGCAACAACAAACAGCCTTTGGGAAACCAACACTACTACCGTGCAACAGTCAAAAGCTGAAGCGAAAATAACAAGGCAATAATTTGTCTGATTGTGAATTGTGAATTTGTGATGCGATCGAATCGGAGCATGGAGGGAGGCAACAGAAAAGGGTACGCGTGGGCAGTATCTGCTGGATTCAACGCCGCTCTTGCAGCCATTTCCGTTAAGCTCCCTCTTCACCAGGTTAGGTTAGGTTACATTCAGATTCGCCTTCTAATTTTCATATTACTGTAATTTCTCTTTCCTTTAATTGAATCTTAGATTATATATATATATATATATATATATATATATGTTTATTAGTTTGTCAGGTACGGGATGGTGTTATTGTTCAATGTCACCATGTGGGCTTGTTATGTCAACAGCCTTAAAGCTCTCTCCTCTCTTCAGGCAACTGTCACCAATTTCGCTACCAATTTCATCTCTTCCGGTTTAGCCGGTTTCTTCTTCTTTCACGAATCACTCTCTTTCCAGGTATACCTTATCTGATCATAATGTTATGACTATCGCTTCCAATTAATACACCCTCTCAACTTTGGTTCATTTTTATACTTTTAACTTGTCTGGAGGTTACTACATTTGCATCTCACATTTTTTTTTTTTATTAGCAAATGTTAGAATGTTAGTTTTTGTTAGCAGAGGAATCAAATCCTTAACTTTTTCCCCCTTTTCTTCTCTCTTAACCATCTAACCCACGTGATCATTTTAAACCATCTCCAAAACTGTATGTTTTATTATTGATTCTTGTTAATGATTTTAGACTCTTCAATTTCAACATTTTTGAACTAATATTTCTGTCGCTTGATCTTGGAAACCAAACACTCTTCCCATCAACTCGAATTGCTTTTGGATTATAAGTAATCAGGTTAGCTTCTCAAGTGCTTCAGAGTATTTTAATTGTGGGGATAGTCATTTTGGAGTCACCTTAAATTGAGCTGAAGGAATCCGGGATGCGTTTTTTTTTTTTTTTTTTTTTTTTTTTTTTTTTTTTTTTTTTTTTTTTTTTTGTCTTTGATACAATTTTGCACATCAAGTTTATCTTTGGGTTTTCATTTTCAAGGGGTGCCAAACTGATGACCCTTAATGTTGTTCTGCTTTTGTAGCACTAACAGTGTAGAGGACCACTTGGTTTTTCTGTCTGTTACTGATGCTTACAGTGCTAATGCTAAATGACTAAACAACCAAAGAACTCATGGCCCCGGTTATTTGCCTCTTATGCATTCAACTTCTTGATTCATGCATTTTCTGATGCATAAACTGTTCCACAGTGGTTTGCAGGTGCCATACTTATAATAATTGGTGTAGTAATACTTAGCAACTCAAGTATTGAGAAGAAGGTTAGCACTGATTAGGTGTTACAGTTTAACTCGATACCTTTTAGGCTTGTTTGTTCAAGACGGAGGCTAACAGCTGCAACTGCATGGAAGCAAATTTTGGACAAGAACTTGGAAATACCAGGAATAGTAAAGTTAGATAGTTTCCAGGGCAGTTCAACTGACATGAAACAAACACAGCGAAAATCGCTTCTTGCCGTCACTGATTTAAGAACTCTTGTTCTATATATGTCATTCAGGTTGAGGAATTGTTATTAGCCACAAGCAACTTTTGGTTCCACCATTCTATGGCTCCTTTTTTAAATTTCTATTTGTATTGTGATCTTGAGGTTCAATATGCTATATTTATGAATGTCGTTCAAAATTTATCTGCAACTACAAGTTTTCTTGCTGATCGAACTAGCTCTCCTGCCTATCCATTTCTATGAATTCAGTCGTTTCAGTAACAATGTAAGTAGGATTTTACATATGTGAGAGTATTGCTGCTCATCTAATAACTCAGCATGACATGCGACACACTAGTGCTACTGGTGAGATTTCTGCATTAGATGACCATGACATACAACTACGAGTGAGATTTGATGGTAAAAGAGTGTTATAGATGGGATGTAACTGATGAGGCTCTATTATATTTGTTACAAGAGGATGTCTTTTTTGGGATAAGATGGAACACTTTTGAGTCTACACTTGATAAAGCAGTTTGATTTGACGTGTAGAGAGATGAATGATGATGTTGTTAAATAGCATTAAGGGTGTTCGTCTATACTTTTCCATCAAAGAAATGTCATGTTCTATTTCTCAGTCAAACTCCTTTTGGTTAGATTTTCCTAAAGCACAAACCAAGACAATTGGTATTTTTAAAAATAATATTTAACCACTCTAAGTTATTCTTATATTCATGTAAAAATATGTTCTTCTATTTTTAATTAATTAATATTTAAAATATGATAAAGAAAATATCATCAGCCATTCACTGAATTTATTAAAAGAATTTCTTTAAGATATCCAAATTCCAAAGCCATATATAATAATCGAGTAAATTATAATTTTACTTCTTGAAATTATGAGATGTCGCTATAATAGTCTATGAAATTAAAAAAATTTAACTATATCGTTAAAATTAAAATTATTGTCATTTTAGTATTGACATATACAAGTAACTATCATTATAATCTCTTAATTTTATAATTTACTTTCATTATAGTCTCTAGCAAAACTAGTGTTAGGATAAATATGACTAACAAATTTCAATTTCGAGAATTCATTTGACATTTTTTTTTTAATTTTAAGGATTTTTATGATAATATTTTACAATTTTAATGACTAAAATTGTAGTTTGGTTTATAATAAATTAATAACCTATCATGATTTATTTAACCAAAAAAAATATAATTGTACAAAAACACTAGCATGATATTTTGCTAAAAAAAATTATTACAATATATTTAAAAATGATTTAAACATTTAAAAATAATGGTTTTTTATTATGAATTTAAATGAAATTTAATGATGTAAAAATAATGGGAAGCTAAGTGAGTGGATGAAATCAAACCTTTTGGTCCTTGGCTTGTGGGAAAAGCAGTGATGATGATATCAGGAGGTGGAGGAAAATCATCGTGGAGTTCATCAACATCGTCATGGGTACCCACAACCTCGGTGTCGGCATCGGGAAAGAGGATTCAGAGGGAAATGGTCGAACTCAACAACGACCCTCCTCCTGATTGCTCTGCTGGCCCTAAGGGCGATAACCTCTATCACTGGATTGCCACCATTACTGGAACCCCTGGTAGCTACATTACCCTATTCTATTACTATTAGCATTACTATCACTATGAATATCATGTTTGTAACATATAATAGGTTTCTTCTTTGCTTTCAGGAACACCCTACCAAGGTGGCATATTTTTCCTTGACATCAAATTCCCAATTGATTATCCCTTCAAGCCTCCCGAGGTACATCTCTCACATACACTTCTTTCAACTAATCCATTTCATATTTTCTTGTGTAAATTGTTTCAATTTCACATGTATTTCGCTCATATTTGTTTGTTTTATGAGTACATGTTTGGACCATGTCATGTCTTGCCAAGCACCTAGGTCATTCAAGCAGACAGTACATATGACTTGCTCCATCAGCTTATTAGTTCAATTTTGCAAGGCCATGAACTTGTCTTTGTCTGATTGTTATGTTCCACATTCAGTATAGGGGATCAATCTGACACTTGAGCCATGAGGCTCTCCGCCCAAATAGGCTAGTCTTTTGGGATGGACTCTCGTTTGGGGTTTGAGTCATAATTGATGTCAAAGGTAACCTGAAAAGGAGCGATTAAGGAAATGCATACCTGTACTATAAGAATCAGAATAATAGACTAATCTTTTTGGATGAGTTTCCTCACGGGCTTGAATCGTAACACTTAAAGTCAAGACTAGGGTAGTGTCCCTTCAGGAAAAGCAAATTGATTATAAGGACCATTCAACTATGCAACACCCTTGTGTAAATAAGGATATGAAGTTTAATTCTTGGAAAATACATAATCGAATGTTTGTGTCACGTTTTCTTTCCAAGATTCCAAGATATATAACTACTAGATGGTGTGTTATTGTATTTAACAATTTTGAACTGTATTCCAAGATATGCAGACAAACCAGAAAATGTAGAGCGGTTGAAGTACTTTCATTGTTTTTTACCGTCTTAAATTAAATAATTGAGCTTGCAGGTAGTATTCAAAACACGCATTTACCACTGCAATGTAGACCCTGATGGCCGTGTTAGTATGGGAATGTTGAAGGATGATTGGAGTCCGGCACTAACAATTACTAAGGTGCTACTAGCTGTTAGATCAATTTTGGCAAATCCTGATCCTTGTAAGTTCTCCCCACCTCTTCATTTTCCATTTTGTTTATATAAATGGGGGTTGATGATGGTTTGCATGTTAGTTCTATTCTTCAGCCTTTTGCTATCAAATTCAGCAGTAGAGGCACACCTTGTTATGTACCTTGTTTTGGAGAAGAAACACGTTTTAACAGGACACCAACTAATGTTTTATGTCTTTTGTCGCTTTGGATTCAATTAACTTAAGGGTTTGTTTGATTTGAGGATACATTTTATGTTTTATGTCTTGTTTTTACAAATAATTAAAAAAATGTTACCTTGTTATTGCTTGGTTTCTTTTTTTAAAAGATTTGTATAGGAAACAATGACACTTTTAAAATCTGTTTTGTTTTCATTGTTTCCTATGGAAATCTTTGAAAACAAGAAATTATTCCTACATCAACTTCTTACAATACTTTTTACAACTCATTTTTTCTTTCTATCTTTCTTCGTCATGCGACTCATCTTATCCCATACTTCTCTTCCTATCTCTTTCCTAATTTGTAAAAAATGTTGTGGTAGTAGAATTCTCCTTTCCAACCATGTAATATTAGTGTTGCCAACACTTTCAATCAATATAACAAATAGGCATTTATGATTTATGATCTTGGAGTGTAAAGATGTTATCATTGTTGCAGATAAATATGCTGTTGTCCCTGGCATTGCTCACTTGTATTTGGGAGACAAAGCAAAACACGATGATATTGCTGCAGAGTGGACTGTCCGATTTGCCCAGTGAATGGGATACAAGTGCCCTTTGGTTGGCTTACATCTTATATATAATGTTCCAATATTTATGTAAATGAGAATGATAGTTAATAGAAGTACATAGTAAAAAGATTATCTCCTTCCTCCTTGCTCGCTGTTCCAGAGAGTGCCTTAATTGATTCTTCATAATTGTAAGTGGATAATGATAATCATGACATGCTGTTATTTCATAGTCGTTGATTTTATTTATTTTGTTTTATTAAGTTTATTTATTTAACCAAATTTCAGGAAACACGACAAACATTGTTACTTTTAGGGATTCCAAAATTATTGAGCTATGGATGCTATTTGACACAGTTTGATGATATCTATGAATAGCAAGAATGACCATGTATTTGAGAAGTATGAAATCTAGAACTATTTTCGAAAGAGGCATTGAAAATGGTACTGAATTGACATTTGGGTGGGGGTGGATTTTTCTGCAAATAGTTATTGTGAAAAATCCATAGGAAATTTGGTGAGTTTCTTGTGGATATAGATCTGTAAAAAATCTGCTGGAAAATTCAAAGTTTCTTATAGATTTATTTTCACAGGAAAAACCATATGTTTTGCTAATGTCATAAGCAAAGTTGCAAGAATTTTTTATACACAAATAATTTGTACGAAATTGATAAGATTTTTATAGTAAAATGTACTCGATTATATGGACATGATTTCGAGAAGTTGCGATGCCTATGTTATTTAATTGTGACATTTTTCAAACTTATTATTTGATTTTAGGGTTGGAACTAGAAATCTAGAATCTATTTAACTTATTATTTCGAGCATTTGGAAATACCAACAAGCTAGCTTATTTGTTATATATTAACATATTTGAGTTGATTATTTTTTTGTCTTTTTCTAGATAGACTTTTCTTTTCAACACGAATATGGTTTGCATAATGCATGTGTATTTTGATTTAGTGGAACAAGTTTGCAGAGCAAACTATGGATAGTTTGTCGCTTGAAAAAATCATGGTATAATTTGAGACAAACACCTATTATATTGGCAAATTCACTTAGGATAACTATATTTGGGTAAACGTATAAGGGATACAGTGAAATATTTTTTTTTTCCATCATCTCTTCTAGATCTCTAAATACGAATCTGATTTATAGATTATTCTTGAAGTTCTTTAATTTTTCCCATCTAAAAAATAGTTCTTCAATTTTCATAGTTAAATAAAATAATTGGCAACTCTTTTTTTTTCCTTCTGAAATTGTCAGTTCGTGGTAATTCTAAATAAATTTCTCTTAATAATAAACAAGACTAATTATACTTGTATTTCATGAGATTCATAGTATGCTTATGTTTCTATTTAAAATGGCGTTCGATGCTAATCTAATACTCCCACTATGATTAATTATAAGACATAATTGATTAGTTTATGATTATTAAGAAAATTAATTAATTTAATTATTAGTATTAAATTTGTTTATAATTATAATATTTTTCTAAATTTATCTTTAACTTTATTATAAATCTATTTATTTTTTTCAATTTCTATAGGAGAGAGAAAGAAATAATTCATGATATTTTAGTAAAAAAATAATTAATATATAATAGAGATGAAATGAAATCTTATAATAAAAGATAAAAAAAAAAATATTTGACTAATTCTTATAAATAGAAATAAACTAATAAACGGAGTAATGTCTTTCATGTTTATACTTAGAAAGTTAATTATATGTTGAATTTAAATATAAATAAATATAATTATTGTTGTCATATTTAATGATATTATTTTTAAAATATTTTTATTTAATTTTAATTTTATTTTCTAATATTTTTTTTTATTGGTGATAATAAATTTAAATAAAAAATATTTTAAAGCCTAACAACTATCCATCAAAGAGTTAGGTGATGTGAGCGAGCGCACTCCGGGGTCAACTTTGGGAACTGAAGCTCAACAACCACCCATCAAAAGCCTTTAACTTTCAAGTTGGAAACTGCGGAGACACAGATCGCGAGAGATGGGGAAGAGCGTGCGGGATTTGGGAGTTGAGGATTTGGTGAATGCAGGAGGCTTAACAGTGGCAGAAGGCAATGAATTGTACCATGCTTTGAGGGATATCCTCTCTGAGTTTCAGTCTCCTTCACACATATGGCGCCAAATTGTCACTCGGAGACTGCTCAAACCATCCCACCCACACTCCTTGCATCAGCTTCTCTACTACTCTGTTTATCACTCTCAACATTCTTCCCTCCCACTCTATTGCTTCCCTTCTCTGTATCTCTCTCTCACTCTGCCTTATCACTTACCACTACCTCAACACAAACACTAATTCATCTTTCATTTTTTGCTTTTTGATTTCAGAGAGCAATCCAAACACACCAACCTGGGCCGTCTCATGGAAACTCATGCCCCTGACCTTTTAGGACCTTCCTACAAAGACCCTATTACTAGTTATCCTCTATTTCACAAGTTTTCTGTTCAACACCCTCAGGTAAGCCTACTACCCTCCCCCACCTCTAATTCCCTATTATTGTGTTTTCAACGTGTATCATTTGTTTGTGCAGCTTTACTGGTCCCTTATTCTCAAGGAACTTTCAGTTTCCTTTGTTGAACCTCCCAAGTGCATTTTAGATACTTCCGACCCTTCTAAACATGGTGGGACTTGGCTCCCCGGTTCTGTCCTCAACATTGCCGATTGCTGTTTGCAACCCAGTTCACACCCCCACAAAACAGATCACACTTTAGCCATCGTTTGGAGAGATGAAGGTTTCGATGATTCCGAGGTTAATCATATCACGCTTAAACAACTCCGGCACCAAGTCATGTAAGCCATTCAACTCGCACTCTCGCTTTTCCACCAAAGTTATGTTACTTAATTATAGGTAGTCTGATCTCTTGATTTTTTCTTTAAATTGTAACTTGTGCTAAGTCAGTTATTTAAATCTTTTGAAGAGATATTTTTCAATTGCATCATTGCATTGAGTTTTGTACTGTTGATTTTGTGTTAATGTATATCATTTTGATATTCTTTGTTTCGGCTCTTTTCCTACTTGTGTCTTACTTTATATGATGATTTTTTTTTCCTGTTGTTGTCATATGATTTCCAGATTGGTAGCCAAAGCAATAGATGCCACATTCTCAAGGGGAGATGCAATTGCAATTGACATGCAAATGACAGCCAATGCCGTAATAATCTATTTAGCCATTGTCCTAGCAGGATGTGCTGTGGTCTCAATAGCGGATAGCTTTGCACCAAAAGAAATTGCAACTCGACTCCGTGTTTCCAAAGCAAAGGGTATTTTCACACAGGTGATGTTTCAATTGTAAAGCAAGCTACTGTTGATTGAAATGGAACCATTCAATATTTGGAATGTCTATGTTCTTTCTTACTTATCAGTTTGTGCAAATAATACTATTTAGTATGCTTGAAGCAATGCTAACGTTACTAAATCTTTATATGTTGGAGAATAAATACTGTCCTTTCAAGTTCCCTTGGAAGCTTAAGCTTCTATATTAGGCATTTCTTGAAGGTTTCAAATTTAAATGCCTGGAACTGAACACAAATATTATCTTCAGAAGCATGCATCTTGTGTTGTTAAAAACTCCTTTTGCTTATATTAGAAGCTTCAAATTTATAGCATTGGATTAGATACAAGCATTTATACAATCAATTTCTGATAAATACCTATTACTACAGCCGATGCAAATGAGGAGAAATATAAAGGGACAGGTAGGGCCTTAGTGGATTAATGATCACATGAGCAAGTGAAGTGAGGGAAAACGGAATATGCATAGGGGAATTTTTTGTAAGTTGTAACTGCTAGACAACTGGCAGAGGGGAAGAGGAATAGTGAGCATTGAGGAATATGTGAAATCTGTTAAAAGCAGGGAAGAGTGGGAATTGGGAGGAGGCTAGTCCCTTGAAGTGCTAGCCTAGTTACTGTAATGTTCCGTTTCTGTAATCTCTGGTTTAATTCCCGGTTTGGTGCAATATTAGACTTAATTTCTATGAATCTCCAATTATTTTAGTAACAAATTAAGATTGTTGTATTTTACTCAACTTTATTTTGTTTTCAGGATTTCATAGCAAGAGGTGGCAGGAAATTCCCTTTGTACAGGTAAACAATTGTTATCATTACACCCATAGCTACATTTTCAGCAGTTTAACTTCTAAATATTAAATTGTATTTTAAATTAGCCAAGGGTACTGTTCTGGTACCTGTGTCTAATTTATCTGTTCAGATTACGGTAGGCATGCTAAGTGTAATGCACACGTCAAGCTTATTTCCTGTTATACTTAACTTATTGGCAACTTAACCTTCATTGTAGTTAGGTTATTTCATATTCATCTGTTGATCCATCCTTTGATTAATGTTTCAATACTGTGTTTTTACTTAATGTTTCTGATTTGAAATTCAATGCCATGGTCCAAATGATGGAAAAATGAAGTCTTGGATTACTGATATTCTATTTATTTTGTATCAGAAAAATCTCTGTGTTAGAATATAAGAGTTAATCTGAAAGTAAGTGATGTTAAATCATCAAAGCTATGTTGTATTTCAGGACATGTTTTTCTGGAACCCTGTTTCCTTTTTCTCATTTTCTCTTCACTTATTTTTTTTGTGTATGTGAGAAAAGTAGTGTCACAAACGACTGGTTTCATCAATGAATTTATTTTTCTGTTATAAATAGAAAATTCATGTTAAACCCAAATTCCCAATCATAATAAGTCTTTTGCACATTAACAACTCAGATGCTAACTCAAAATTCTATCTCATAAATACTTTACTCTTCTTCATGCTGATGTTTGTGTAGCGTTCCATCTAACCTCTTCCTATCACATCTCCCAAATCCTGCTTGAATTTAATTATTCTACTTGCAATGTCTCATTTCTTGTATGAGTACTTGTAATAATAAACATGAATTAGTTCAATATCTTACATACATGCTTTCTGATATGTTGATTATTGTTCCTGGTGCTAGTTATAATCTCTAAATTATATCTAAACAGACCTCTTTAATGGTAACAAAAGTAATTAACTGTGGAGTGAGATGCACCAAAGGTAGAAGCCAGCTCTCCCTTTACTTGGTTCACTTTAATATATACTGATTCCCGAACTTATACTGACTTAAATGCCCTCTCAGATTGCTTTGCTGTCCAAGCCTTGTAAAGATGAAATGTGTCAACCTTGGTAGTGCTCATGTTTGTATGTTTGTTAAATAGATTTATGGCTGTTCTTTAAGCACATAGACCATGTTTCTCCTTGCAGTCGAGTCATTGAGGCGGCTACATGTAAAGTTATTGTGCTCCCTGTGATGGGTGAAGATGTAGGAGTACAATTAAGAGAACAAGACTTATCATGGAAAGGTTTTCTCTCTTCTGCCAGGTAATTCATACTGCAATGTAATCATTAAACAATATCATAATATAAACAAATGGTCATTTTTGGTGACTAAAATAATCACTTCTTTAGATCCCAGAAATGGAAGAGAGAGAAAAGGAGACAGAAAATGAAAGAGAAAGAGAAGTTGCATTTTTTTCTTGTGCTTTCTCTCATCTTAACATTAAACTCTTGGCAGGTCAGATCATTACTCTCCAAGCTATCAATCAGTTGATTCTGTCACTAATATACTATTCTCTTCTGGAACCACAGGTAAAGATCCTCCCTTAGAATGTATCAGATAGAAAATACCATTGTACTGATTTTCTGGTTATATTTTGACTTTCATCAGGGGATCCAAAAGCTATTCCTTGGACTCAACTTGCACCAATACGAAGTGCTGCTGATGGATGGGCTGCCATTGATATTAAACCTGGAGATGTGTATTGCTGGCCTACAAATTTAGGATGGGTGATTGGACCAACAGTATTGTATCATTGCTTTCTAACTGGTGCAACTCTGGCTTTGTACCATGGGTCTCCTCAAGGTCGTGATTTTGGAAAATTTGTTCAGGTAAATTCCCCAAAATCTTATATAAGTTTTTTTACATCTTTTCTATATTTTAATCACCTAAAAAGTTGGGACCACGCACCTTAATGTAAATGCTGATTAGTAATTAGTGACATCATAATTGCCATGGTTGATGTTGTATTGTATTCTGCATAAATAGAGTTTGATACTTTGCACCAAAGCACAACCTTATTGAACTACAATTGTTCAGGATGCAGGTGTCACCATTTTGGGAACAGTTCCAAGCTTAGTAAAAGCTTGGAAGAGTACGCAATGTATGGAGGGCTTGGATTGGACAAAGATAAAGTAATATCTCTCAGTAGTGTAAATAATCAAGTTGCTACTAAGAAAAATGAACTGAACTATGGTTATATGCAGAACATTTTGTTCCTCTGGAGAAACATCAAATGTTGATGATGATCTATGGCTTTCTTCAAAAGCTTATTACAGTCCAATTGTTGAATTGTGTGGAGGCACTGAGCTTGCATCTAGCTACATTGCAGGAAGTCCCTTGCAGCCTCAAGCTTTTGGAGCATTTAGCACAGCATCAATGACAACTGGTTTTGTCATTTTTGACGAAAATGGAGTTCCTTATGTAAGAAAATTTTCTGGATAGTTTGAGTTCTTTGGTCATGATTTTTATTTACTTATGCTGCCACTTGTGACAGCATTACATCATACCATATCTGGGTGCAATTTTGTTGTTTGCAGTGTGGCTCTGTCTATTCTTCTCCTCTCTTCAATTCTTTTAAAATTTCATACTCTTCCCAATTGAGTTGTTTGCATTTTCACTAGCAGATGTCCAAACTATTAACTATCCAATAAATTTCACCATCTTATCTTCATAATTGCAAATCTATCTATGGGCTTAGATAAATTATAATTTTGGTTTTCTAATTTATTTGATCTCTTTGACTAATATGACAGCCAGATGATGTTGCTTGTGTTGGGGAAGTGGGCTTATTCCCTCTCTCTCTGGGAGCATCTGACAGATTGCTTAATGCTGATCATGAGAAGGTTTACTTTAAGGGAATGCCCATTTATAAGGGGAAGGTAGAAACTTCAATTAATATGCTTAGAATGGTTTTCACACTTATATACAACTATCTTCAAATATTAATTCTTTCATGTGTGAAGGTCTGAAGGATACCATTTCTCCTCTGATCTGGAAGTATGTTGTGATTACTTATATGCTAGAGGCTTTTTTTGATGGCCCTGTTTCATAAGCACTTGTCTTCATGCGCAATTAACAAATTACAAACTGAAAATTAAAACTAATTAGAGTGAAATTATAGAAACATCTTTCATTCTGAACTTTGTCTGTTTTATAGTTGGTTATCGAATGCCATCAATACCCATGCAAGCTTTTGATGTCCAAAATACTGTATATCCGTATGACCTCGATTAAAGATTTTTAAATAATCCCTTCTTTGTAAACTACATAATAATAGAATAAACTAAATTTGTAATTTTAACTACTCTCATTCTATTACTATGGTTATAATTTGTCATGTCTAATTGTCTATCATTGTAAATTTATTAACAGATTCTTAGGAGGCATGGAGATATAATAAAAAGAACAGTTGACGGATATATCATTGTGCAAGGGAGGGCTGATGACACCATGAATCTTGGTGGAATAAAGGTATCATTATTACATGGAAACAGCTGAATTAGAAGCTAATCAGGAATTTCGAAGATTCTGGTAGTAATCAAAGCTATCAACCAGGGAAGCAGTAGAAGAATATAGCTCTGATGACCAAAGAAAAAACGGAAGAGTGTAGAAAAAAAATAAAAAAGATAAATTTTTTTCATTCCTTGATTCACGATATCTGATCAACTTTCCATTTGTAAAGGGTGCAACATAAATTACAAGAAAAAAAGAAACAAAAAAAGATAAACCATAACCAACACTGCTACACTTGACTATGTGCTACAATCGTTCCAGCTTAACAATCCATTCCAGCTTGGCAACAATTAGAAACACTAAGAACAACTGTAATAACTTTCTGTTAAGAAAAGAAAATTTAACTAATCACCCCAGTCAGTGTAGAACTAGAAGGGGGAATTACTATGGGTGAAGTAATGTAAAATGATGGTCCTAGGATGGGGGATGAAGCTTTTGAAGGATAGGTCTGCATGTTAGACTTAATAGTGTGAGAATACTAAATCTTTCATGTCCATGGTCCGCATAAACTTGGTAAGAATGGAAGATACTCTAACTGATGGTGGATTCTTAAGAAATTCTTAAAATCATTAAGAATGCTTTATCTTCCATTCTTACACATATGGTGTAAGAATTCTATCATAGCTTTCATGTCCATGATCTACAAGTACAACTTAGTAAGTAATACTCTCTAACTGATCATAGATATATCAGATATTCTAAAACTTACATGATTGTTGCTCTTATTTTGCCATTCCTAGACTCGTTGGTTTAACTTTTAGCTTTGAAATTTCTGTTTCTGATATGCAGACAAGTTCTGTAGAAATTGAGCGTGTCTGTGATGGAGCGGATGAATGCATTTTGGAGACAGCTGCAGTTGGTGTTGCAATTGCAAATAGAGGCCCAGAACAACTGGTTATATTTGTAGTTTTAAAGGAAGGATACAATTCAAGTGCAGAAACTCTAAAGATGAAATTCACCAAAGCTATTCAAAGCAACCTTAACCCTTTGTTTAAGGTCTGACTCTTGGTTTTAAACAATATTGAATTGATTGTGGTTTATTAATTTGTGAAAACTGACATGACTTGGGATGATACAATACAGTTCACTAATACATTCACAAACTCTTTTCATTACATAACAGGTAAGCCTTGTTAAAATTGTGCCAGACTTTCCTCGAACATCTTCCAACAAAATACTGAGGAGAGTAATGAGGGATCAAATGAAGCGTGAGCTATCAGTTCAGAGCAGACTTTAGTGAAACCATTAATTCTCAAAAGATCAGCGCCTAGCAGACTCCCAACATTCAGCATCTTCATATGGAAAAATAAGTGAAGGATTATTTGGTTTGAGGGATGAACATGATAGATAGTCCTTGGAATTGGTATGCAGATTTTCACTGTAATATAGCATAGACTATTTATTAGCTGAAGTCCTTGGTGTGTAATCAAAGGCAAAAGCTAAGAAAAGAAGTGCTACCGGTGGTGGGTGAAAATATAAGAGATGTAACAATATAAATATTTTTAAGTACATGTAGCAAAAAATACGTATATCTGGTTGTAGAATTACAACCATTCAATGCTCTATACGCAACTGACCTTTATACAATAAAAATAAAGTCTTTTCTTTAAAATGAAGACATTTTTTTCCATAGATACATGATTTTATCATTATTCAATATTTTTAGTTAGGTTAAATTATTAATTACTTATACATTTTTTTACATGAATTTTTGTAATGCATGCTTTTAAAAGATGATGTAGTTTTGATTGAGGAATTGAAGAAAGAGGTTAACTCTAAACTTTAGTTCCAAAGATGGACATTGTTAGCAAAAGTTTTTCCCTTGAGTTAAAGTAAAAAGATTATGTGCATCGACTTTTTAGCAAGAACGAGAGGAAAGAGATTTAGAAGTAAAAATTTGAGATGTGATATCGCATGTTTCTAATTTAAGTAATCTCAAATCAATATTACAAAATTATGCAAAAATTAATGACGCCGTACTAAAGACAAGCTAGGTAATTAAAATAGAAAAAGACACCGGAGGTTATTCGTGACTAAAAAAATATCTACCAAGATAAAAATGAAGTTTTAGTGTACTATTATAGTTTAGTAGAGGGTGCAAAAGACAGTATTACACGATAGAAATTTGTTTTGGTTGTGTATAGACACTCAACTACACAATAACAGAGATACAAACTCTTGGGGGTTGAAAAAGCAATGAGGAGCTGCGAATAGTAAAGTCCACTTGGCAGCCATGACAAAAAATAACACAAAACAGGAAAGAGATTTTCGTCCTACACCATTCAACACTCGGAGAGTACCGTAGTTACCAGAAGTGACACTGACAGAGTGACGAGGAGAAGAAAGGCAACTACACACATACACACACCTACTTAACTCGTTTCAGTGGATAGCGCTCACTATTTCGAAACTTCAGTTGAATCATTTTTCACGCTCGGAACCCCAAAACAAAGAAAGTAAAGGTTCATTTAGTTAAACTTTGGGTTTCCCCGTGTGTTTTGACTCTTGAGCACCAGCTGTTTGATAAAATAATCCAACCATTAGTTTCCATTTCTTTTAATTTAATGTTTTCCTAACTTCTCTGTTTCTTTTCTCGATAATGTTTCTGACATTCTTCTCCTGTGTGACACTGCTGAACAGAGAGAGAGACTCCTCATTCAAGATATATAGATGAATTTCCGTTGACAACGTTGTGAAGTAATGAAAATGTTGTTTCTCCAAACCACTGTCTTACCTAGACCCTTCTCACCTTTTTGTGATGCTAGTTTGCATCCATTGTCATCGCTTAACATTCAAAATCCTATGTTGGAATGTGCTCACAGCTTTTCTCGTTTTTCCCCTGTATCTAGCCACCGCATTGTAAAGTCCATATCATGCTCTGTTTCTAGAAAGTCTCATTCAAAACCCGATCCTAAACCTCCGGAACCTGAAGCTAGTTCGAACCAAAGAGCAAGGCCTAAGGCAAGAAGCAGAAGTGGCCAATCTAAAGATGTGTTATCCAGCAATGGTGATAAAAGTTCAGCAGAGACATTCCCCACTACGATTCCCAGGAAGCCGAAGCATGGTCGCAGAAGTGAAGCCGTGGCAGTGGAAGATTTTGTACGCAATTCGCTCGAGCGCACGTTTGCTGCAATTCGGGAACAAAACAAGGATGCTTTGGGGAATCATGAGAACATAATGAAGGAGAAGGATGATGACAGTTCTAAATCTGATAGTGGTGATAAGGACGATGACAATGATGATGAAGAGGAAGATGGCGGTGAAGGCTTAAGAAATAAGATGGTGATTGAGGAAGAGAGTAAAAGCTGGCCTTTGGATGCAGATGTTGGGTGGGGAATAAGAGCTTCCGAGTATTTTGAGCAGCATCCAATAAAGAATGTGGTGGGAGAAGATGGGTATGAAATTGACTGGGAAGGGGAGCTTGATGACAACTGGGTGCAAGAGATCAACTGTTTGGAGTGGGAGAGTTTTGCTTTCCATCCCAGCCCTTTAATTGTCCTTGCCTTTGAACGCTATAACAGGTAATTTATACTGTTTTGGGTTTTACTTGAAATGCTTTTTGGGCATGGATTTGCTAGAGCTAAAGCGAATAGAATTATTGGTAATACTTAAGGCAAGAGTGGGATGGAACAAATGGTAAAACTGAATGAGATGGTAAAAACTTCTCAACAAGCACTCTTAAGAGAAGAAAATAAAATGGACATGGGAGAAAATGAATCAAACTTCTTAAGTTATGTTCTTCATCTTTTTTAGAAGCTTCCTTTTTTAACTTCTCTATGAGTACTGATAAACCTAATAGAGCTCAGCACCTATACTTCCCTTATCATAGACAGCATTTGGAAACATGGGGTGGGACAACTTGCTAATTGGTTAATTTTGGATACTTTTTCTCCACATGCGTTTGAATTGGGGCCCAAGAAAACAGTTTTCACATGTCATTTGATTTTCTTTTTCCTCGATTGAAATTATAGAAGTAAAACTGAACTTTCTTTCAGAAGTGAGAAATTGTATGTATCCATTTTTAGTTTATAATTTTGGTTCTCGTCTCTAAAGAAGTTTCTTCTTCTATACACAAAATTCAATTTTTTGAAAGGTTTTCTGCTGGCAATGGTTTGCTATACCTACTTCTTTTAAGATGTCATTTCTTCACAGAAGATAATTTTGGTTTATTCAGAGGCACGTGATAATGCACATGAGTGTGGAAATTCATAAAAAAAAAATTGTATTTATATAAGAAATTCTGTATTTAATTAAATGTTTCTTTTTGTTTGTAAAAATTGAATATATGAAAATGCCACATCGGATATATAATGAATGATACGTTGGTAGCGATTTCAAATAATGTTAGTTATTTATAGCTAATTTTAGCCTTTAGTTTGGTGTTTGATTTTGTTTTTTCCACAGGGCATCTGATAACTGGAAAAATTTGAAAGAGCTAGAGAAAGCAGTAAAGGTATATTGGAGAGCTAAAGATCGGTTGCCTCCCCGGGTATGATCATTTTTCTATTTCATGTGATAAAACTGCACTTTCATCTATTTATACATGCCTAAACTGAAAAGAATGATGTTGCTTTCCATCAATGCAAATCTTCCTTCTGATTAACCACTTGTTAGATTTATAGAATTATATTTTCTGTTATTTAATTATCACTATACAAATGTTACAAGTGATACTATTTTAGAATACCGTGTAACATATTGAATTTCCTATTTATAGGCGGTTAAGATAGATATCAACATCGAGAGAGATTTGGCTTATGCCCTGAAAGTTAGAGAATGTCCTCAAATTTTATTTTTAAGGGGTCACAGGGTCGTGTACAGGGAGAAAGGTGAGATCATTGATCTTTCTCTTCACTTTTTTTTATGTATACCAGAGTTTTTGTTTGGTTGGTACAAAGAAATGCACATTCTCTTTGTCTAGGCTCTTCTTTTATAATGATGCACTGTTACTTGTACCTTTGCAGAACTCCGAACTGCGGATGAGCTGGTTCAGATGATTGCATTTTTCTATTACAATGCAAAGAAGCCTGCGTGGATAGATGATAAGGCCTTGTATACTCGTTATTAATCTTCAAGAATGTCATATAGCCCTTGGACAACCTGAAGATTGCGTGTCTTTGTAATGAAACAAACAAAATTGACAGCAATTGTTTTATGTATAAAAGATATAAAGTACTGAATAAAAGTTAAAACAATCGGGCACTACCAAATTTAGAAATTTTAAGTGGAACAGTGAGCATACATATTCATTGTTTTATCTTCTACGCATTAGCTATGGAGTTCGAAGTCCCTTGGATTGTTGGCGTGTTTCCATTGGATTAATTAAAAGTTAATCCAAACAAATATAGTGCCTTTCATCTCGTGCTATACATACAAATTGCAAGCATATTAAATATGCAATTTATATATGAATAATTTTTAAGAAAATAATTTGTGTAAATGGTCTATACTCTAATAATATAAAATTATATTATCATTTAATCATAAAAAATATCATAAATATAAATTTATTATTTTTACAACAGTTATTTTAAACGTCACATATAGCACATTTTTCATTGATTAATAATGTAGAAGTTTCTGCACAAGTATGGAAATTAAACTCAAAGAATATTTTGGTTTTTTAAAATTGTAGAATTATATTTTGTGAATAGCCATTCACAAGAAATGTTCGACTCTAGCTCCACTCATTGGTCATAAATCATAATCATTCGTATTCCTTGGTGGGGTGGTCCTCTTGGCTTTCAAGCGATGCATATAACTGAATATGGTGATGTTTATCGAACTAAAAAATAATATTAATAAAAACAAACAAGGAGTGGCTTATTTGTTTTGGATTCTATTCTAAGCAGGCTTTAAAGGAAACATACAATTTATTCTCTTTCTTTTACGCCAATTTTCGTTCAAAAAGAATCTTTAACAAATAAATTTAAAACATTGGAAAACAATATGATCTTTATTTAATACTTTTTTTTTACATCTTGTTGATCATTCATAACAAATTATTAAAAATATACAACGTCTTCATTAAAAAAATATAAATTCAAACATAAAAAAGTGTTGCTATGTTGCCGCCTTCGCCAACAGAGTGATGGGTGTGGTTTACAAGTTGCAATACCCGTCTAGATCCAAATTTGGTGTTACGTATATCGCCAAGATTGAATCTAAAATCTTTTAACCTTGAGACTCATTTGGCTTTAGAATAAGATAGATTTCATTCTCTTTAAAACCTTGTATATAACTAAAATTTGTAACATGTTTATTTATTTTTTGTCCTTAATTAAAGACCGAACGAAACCAAGCTTTTCACATTAAAACACAAAGGAGTGCAAAAACGTGGGAAGGGGACAAAAGTTTGATGTGATAATCGGCATTCAACGACAAATCCTAAGGGAGAGTTTGGTATTTTTGAGCTTCCACGAGTTTTATATCCACAGCAGCAACCAACCAATTCCACAAGTTGGCACCTCTCATGGAATCACATGTCCTCGTGTGGAGCACCATCATTAGATAATAGATACACCAAATCTTAAGTGTCAATTCTCTAAAATGTCCTTCATGCATTCCTTATTTTACTCTTGTAATCAGGAACTCAACCAGAAAAATGATAGGAGAGAAAAAAATGACATGATAAATTTTCTTTATTTTATAATATTAAGGATCAATGGAAAGTTTTGAAATTCCACTATATGTAAATAAATAAAATATAATTTGAAGCAAAAAAAAAAGAATACAACAGTTTAGAGAATGTGAATTATATGTATTCTTTTTAATATGAGCAACTTATTTATAGGTTAAAAAGATAATTAAAAAAGTTATAATAAATAAATATAAACAAGAAAAAAATATAAAAGATAAGAAAAAATATTTACAGTCACAAATAGATTATTTATAACAAAATATATATAATAGATCTATTCCTTACTTTAATTTTATCAAAATAAAATATTTCAATCATAAATTATTTTAAATTTGAAAATACCAAATTTTATAACAAAAGATCCTTAATAAAACATAAAGTAAGTGTGTATGAATACCATGGAAATTGATTTATGGTCAAATATGAGATCTTGAACATAAAGTTTTTTCTCATAAAAATAATAATTATTTTTTTCTTTTTTTTTTGTCTTTTCTTTTTTAAGTTTTTTTTTTTATTTATTATTGGATTCATCTATTATCTATTCCAATTAACTTAAATTAAAGGTGTCATTGATGTTGATGAAATATTGAGCTTAAAAATGACAATAGTAAAATTTAGAATATAATGAGAAATCAACTATCTAAGTGAGTAAGCAGTGCACTCATGTGGAGATTTTTTTTATTAGTAGGAATAAAAAATAATTATTAAAAATTTACAATAAATCAATAATTTACTTATTTTATTTAATCACTTGAGCTAGTATTTCTTAATATAATGAATATGATCGATGAATAGAGTATTATAGTTGTTAATTTGCTATATTATCGACCATAAGCTTTCTTGGATACTCATCCGGTCTATACATTACCGATTTTCATTTGCAATAAATTTGATCATCAAAATCGATTTTCAAATTTTGACATACTGAAAACAAAGGCAAGGGGGTGTATCTCTGGTTTTATCGCAACTAAAGCAAAAGATAAGGAATCCACATCCCCATGGTCCATGGACATGTGCTGCGATGGTCCTTGCTTACTTTATATATATATATATATATATATATATATATATATATATATATATAGAGAGAGAGAGAGAGAGAGAGAGAGAGAGAGAGAGAGAGAGAGAGAGATACGTCTAATACAGAAAGAACCGCACATCATATGCACCAACTTGTTTACAATTGTAATTTTCATATTACGTAACCAAAACTGCGGTTATGAGCCACCATGAGGAATCATATTTCATATATTATTAGTATGAAATTTTTTATATTGTGAATTTTAATAAAAAACTAATCTAAGTTATGACTATTAAGATAATATTATAAAAGTTAATAACCTTTAATTACCATACATAACAATTTAAAAATATAAAATATATGTACCATCCTATCAGACAGGCCTTCAATATTAAATATTCTACTGCCTTAAAATGTTTGAATATAGGTTTTTAAGAGGCTATCGTCAATTTGACTTGTTAGACCCGTCGCACCCAAAATTCGTTTCTATCCCTAAGGATATGATAACTAATCTTAAAAAAAAAAAAAAAAAGGATGTGATAACTAATAGTATAATACTACATATAATTTCAGTGGCTTTGGAAGATATTTGAAATCTAACTAAAATATATTACAAGCATAGTTTTAACGAATAAATGTCATATTTATCTCTTTTTAATAACGTAGTAAAAAATTATCAAACGGATCGGTGTAGTAATTTACACCAATATAACATAATGATGATTCAAAAAATTATCAAATATTTTTTTTTGGCATCATAAATTAAGACCACTGAAAATGTCAAATATAAACAATTATATTTAAAAATAACTTAAACTTGCTTATATACTGAAGTATATAAATATATTACAAAAGGCTATTGGCAACAACTAAAAACTAAAATGCATTCCATATTTTTTAAACTTCTAC
>PYAF01000205.1:4347654-4372466 GCA_007407185.1 Glycine tomentella | reverse complement strand
TAAATTATTTTATAAGAGGAACATGATATTTTTATTGCGATAAAACTTATTTTTTTAACTTAGAAAAGTTAGATTGAAATATTTTATGGAAAATGTAGTCAAAAAATTTCTCATAAAAATGTTATTTTTTTAAAAAAACAAATGAAACATGAAAAACAAACATTTAAAAAAACTAAAAATTTATTTTGTACTAAACGCTTTCTAGATGTCAAGTAAATCGTTTATACATAGGTAGTGTAATTTTTCTTTTAATATTTTTATCAATTTACAAATTACTATATAAAATTTATTGACCATGGTAAACAATAATAATTTCTAATTAATTGAGAATATAAAATTTTGTACACTGATAACGCACAAACATAATACTTATACCCAATATTAAAATAATTGCATCCTGCTAGAAAATAAGCAGTCACTTTTATGTGGCAAGGATCACGATTATCTCCAATAAGCAACCAGGTATACTTAAATTTGAAAAGAGTAAATAAATAAAATAAATGACGAACATGAACATGGATCTCATTGGCCGAAAACTAGTTTCGTAAATTACAGGAATGCCAAGGTTAATAGCAAAAAAAGAAATGCCACATTAATTTTATCTCATTTGTTGTGGGAGGGAGAGAACAACAACAACAACAACAACAACATATTACATATAGATGCGCTTCTAACTTCTAAGTAGTGTGTGGTCTCTATCTATAGGTCTCGCCCAATACCTACTCTCAGCTCCCAAGAGCACGCACCACCACTATTGCACTTCTTTCTCCTTCTCCACTTCTCCCTCTGTTTTTCTTCTTCGCTAGACCCTTTTTTCTATCTCACTAACAACGCAACAATGGGAGACGAGAAGAAGGCCAAGCCTGCTGCTTCCGCCGTGTGGTCCACCATCAAGCCTTTCGTCAATGGCGGAGCCTCCGGCATGCTCGCCACTTGCGTCATTCAACCCATCGATATGATCAAGGTGACGTCAAGTTTTCACCTTTTCCGTCCTTTTTGTATCTATTCCTCCAAATGGACTTCTGGGTCTGTTCGATTTTTGTTGCTGGATTCAGATCTGTGGGTTTTTGTGTACGATCTCTGTTTTTGTGTGTTGTGGGGTTTGATTGGTTTGATGGTTTTGGTGGTGTAGGTGAGGATTCAACTTGGGCAAGGATCAGCTGCGCATGTCACTTCCACCATGCTTAAGAATGAGGGTGTTGCTGCCTTCTATAAGGTTTTTACATCTCTTCCCATGCTCTTGTTTTCTATGTTGTTTCATTTTCTCTAATTATGGATCCTTGCTTTATTGGTGGGATGATTTTTGGTGTATTGATGATTCCAATGTGTTATTGGTTTTGGTATGGCCAGATGTTGTGTGTTGTGTTTGTTTCACTTCTTTTAATTACCTGGCTATAGATCTGCAAGTGGAAGTGGATTTTTGTATACTTTGTTGCTTTTGATTATGTGTTATGAAGGGGTTTGTTATTGATGAGTGACTGTTTTATTCTAGTTTGAGTTTTGGACATGCGTTTTATTATCTAATGGTGTCTAAAATGTATCACTTCTTGTAGGGTCTATCTGCTGGATTACTCAGGCAGGCTACATACACCACTGCCCGTCTTGGATCATTTAAGTGAGTTGTTACGTCTATGTTCATCACTCTTAATTAATCAAAAGTAGAAATTTTGTAGTCTTCATTTCTAAGGCTTTATGCTATTCCTTTGCTGTTTTGCATTGTTTATAATGTGATAGCTTCGATAACTGGAAGGCACATCATCTTTCATGGTTTCTAAGGAATTGTTTTGTGTGATTGTGACTAACTTAATGGTTTTAATGCTTTTTAGAATCTTGACGGCCAAAGCTATTGAGGCTAATGATGGGAAGCCCCTGCCACTGTATCAGAAAGCTCTATGTGGGCTGACTGCTGGTGCTATTGGAGCAACTGTTGGTAGTCCAGCAGATTTGGCACTCATTCGGATGCAGGCTGATGCAACATTACCTGCTGCTCAGCGCCGAAATTACACTAATGCCTTCCATGCACTCTATCGAATTACTGCTGATGAAGGGGTTTTGGCGCTTTGGAAAGGTGCTGGGCCTACTGTTGTAAGAGCCATGGCATTGAACATGGGCATGCTTGCATCTTATGATCAAAGTGTTGAGTTCTTCAGGGATTCTGTTGGTCTTGGTGAAGCTGCTACTGTTCTAGGTAAGTAACCATTTTACTAGTGTCAAATTATTTTATTTGAACTTGTTGGCTTTAGCTTTATACATTGTGATGGTATGTGTGAGACAAGTAAGCTCAACTGTACTACACCTTTCTAAAGATTTTGCCCAAATTATTTTTAGTGCACCTTATTTAAAATTTTCTGCTGATGTTTCAGAAGTCAATGCTTTACTCCCATTGACCACCTTGTAGACTTAACAACACTGAAACGAAATGATTTAGTCAAACCTTACAATAGTTGGGTTGTCTTCCACATCCACTGCCATTATTTTATTTGCCAAATGCTCAAAAATTGCCAACAGATACAATAGTTGGCCTTGTTTGTTTACTGTTTACAAGAACAGTTTTCTGTTTTCTAAATTTTGTTTGACCCCTGAGCACATTTCTGTTTTCTAAAAGTTTGTCCTCTGAGCACTTGAACAGAGTCCTTGAAGAAAAAAGAAGGGAATGAGAAAAATCTCAAAGCTGTTTCTGCTTTTTGGTTTCTAAAAGACTTGTTTGGGAAACAATTTTCATAACTTCATAGATTAGATGATAAATTAATTGCTCTGTGGAATTGTTTTATAAAAGATTTTTAAAAACAAACCTGTGAGAAGGGAATCAAACAGGTCCATAGTCTTTCCTTGTTCTGTTATCTATCATGTAGGAACTGAATTTATTGTTTGATGTCTCCTTTTTTTTACAACTGATTCTTATCAATCAGTCACTTCTAGTATGCTGTAGAAGACAAAATATCAGTGCATTTTTGAAAAGTTTATGCAATTCAGGCAAAATAAGAGAGAACAATTGCAATATTTCTGTATGTTATTGGCAGAGTAGTTTACTCTTTTGAAACTAACCATGTTAATGGTAGGATTTAGATTAATGCACCAATGTTGATTTGGGCAAACTCTTCAAGTGGATGACTAATTTAGCCAAGCATTGAAAATGGTCTAAGTTTAGCATCTCATTCTTAATAAGTGTTATGCAATTTGGCTCTTGTACAATGTCTAAGCAGTAAGCAGATATGTTTCTTTCTATTTCTATTTTTTGGAACAAATTGGGAGACTTGATTGCTCTTTGTTGTTTTAGGAAATTATGGAAGCTTGCATAATATTACACACGTCATAATTCCTTGCCTGAGTTAAAGTTTTGTAAGGGAAATCTAATATTTCATATGGATTGTGCCATAAGCTACATAGGTTAATATAATGTCAAAGATTTTATTCTCACTGTTACCAACTTACATTTGTTCTTCTTTAGGTGCAAGTTCCGTTTCTGGATTTTTCGCAGCAGCTTGCAGTTTGCCATTTGACTATGTGAAGACCCAGATCCAGAAGATGCAACCTGATGCTGATGGAAAATATCCATACACTGGCTCTGTTGATTGTGCTGTCAAAACCTTCAAAGCAGGAGGACCGTTCAAATTTTACACCGGATTCCCTGTCTATTGTGTTAGGATTGCTCCTCATGTCATGGTATTATTCTATAATGATTCCTTTGCTTTTGTTTCTTTGAATTAATGTTACATTCAAGGGGTTTATTAAGTTTATGTTCTGATATATGATTGTATTAATTGCTTATGCAGATGACATGGATTTTCCTCAACCAGATTCAGAAATTGCAGAAATCCTACGGGTTGTAGTTCCCCCATGGTAATTTGGACATTTTGTGTTGAATTCAAGCTTTGAGCATATTGAATAATTTGTTGGGTGTGTTGTAGCCCTTTTTGGCAGCTAAACACCAATGGAGCTGATCATTTTTAAGTTTAATTAATCATGCGACTGAAGCGGGAATTTGCATACAAACATTGTATTAGTGATATAATATAGAATTGGATGCGGCTGGAGCAGAATAGTATAATTCCATTTTAGCATGGATGTCATTGAGAAACTTGTGGAGATGTCCAAAACTAGAATAAGTAATCCTATCTCAGACAGCATTCCGACATCAAGTTTTGTAATTTTTCCATAGGTGGGAAGTTTTTTTTTTCAACCATATTATTTCTTATTGAGCAGTGATACACGTGCGGCCCGTACGTGTATCATACCCCCACCCAACACCTGAAATAATAAAGGGGTGGTAGTTGAAATAATAAAATAAAATATTTAAAGAGGTGGCTAATGGAGGGATAAACACTGTGTTTGTGTAACTTTTTTCTTCCTTATTTGTTGCAAGTTTTTCCTTTAATTAATATTATGTTGGTGTCTTGTTAAATCTAATGGTTAAGGTAAAAATAAGTACCAAGTTTTAATTAAAAATAAAAATTCAAAATGCACTGGAAATTAGTTGAAGACGGAAGTACAACAACAATAAGCGTTGAATTTGGTTAAAGATCAAACTATAAATTCAGAAAGATTTTCTTGATAATTTTTTAGCTGGATCCATTTTGTCACTTTTTTTCTTTCTTTCAATTAGTGTTATATTAATATCTATTTGTATATAATTATTTTGTATTACCTTTTAAATACATACATATATATATATATATATATATATATATATATAGTTGTACATTTACCGGTCGAATTCGTCAATTCATTCTAATGGTTATGATGTTAACAAAAATATAAAATAAAGAAACAAGAAATATTTTTTTCTTGCTAAATTTATAACATGACTTAATAGATTTTTTTATTTATAAATCACAACTATTTTGTATAAATAATAATCTTGTTTAAAATCATATTTAGGAATGAGGATTCGAAATTCAAGTATAATGGTTAAGTTGAAATAATCATTGTTAGTTGATAACACCACTTTTTTTTTTTATTTAAAAAAAGTGAAATATAGAGCCTATTTTAATTTAATAATTATGAGAAAAAATAGAAAGAAAATTTTAACACCACTTATCATGTGTATGAAAAGATCTGTAAGCGTGCTATATTTTGGTTCACTTGCTCCACAAGAATAATGTGTGAATCACACATATCATAATTTTTTTTTTATTATGTTATAAGTGTAAAATATCTATAGTTTATTTTGTTAACATTATTTTTTTATCTACTAGACTCAAATTTGAGAGGAAACAATTTGAATATAGTTATACTCAAACCAACATACCTAATGTTAGTATCATTATAAAGTTTTTTATATTAAATTATTAAAAAAATTAATAGGAATAAAAGATGTTTTCTAAAATATGGAAAATACATAAATTTTAATTTTTTTTTGTGTGGTGGGGGTGGGGGAGGATGGGAATAATCTATTCTTGATTTAAAAAATATTTTATCCTCTAAATATAGTAAAAATGACAATTTTAATTTATTTAAATCCCAATAATAGAAATAATATGTTTAGTGAAAATAATAAACATAGAAGTACAATAATTTAATTATAATGAAAATATGGTTAATAATTATTTTTAAGTTTTGAAAATGCAATACATGCATACTAAAAAATTGTCATATTGATATTTCTACTAGAAGAGACTTCGTCAGCTATATCAACTAGTATTTTCACACATATATTTAACACATGATATTCTCAGCAGATTTCTTTTCATAATATGTGCAGGGAAGTCGCAAACACGGCAAGGCCCGTTGATTTATTTATTAATAATTAATCATTAGCTTCTAAACTTCAATTTTGGTGCTTGTCACTTAAAAATATGTATCATATGCTGTCGTATATATATATGTGTGTGTGTTTTTCTTTTTGGTGACTGGTGACATATTTTGCCGTCCAGAGCTTTTCTCTCTATATACACTACTGCGGTATAAAAGCTTTGTTCCTATCAACGGCGCTCCTCCCAATTTCTGAGCATTTGCTGTGCAATTTCCAATTTGTCTACAAATTGAAGTTTTTGTTTATTAGCAACAAATTATGAAAAGAGAAAGAAAATCCATCCCCTGGGACTACGCGTGAAAATAAGTATATTTATATTCTTAGTTATGTTGCATTTCTCAATCTTGCTGGTTTTCGTGACTATATATATAATGCGCAAACAATATAAAGATTCATCAATCTTGCCACCTACAAATAGGACATATATAATCTTGCTGTCTTTCATCCTTATAGCTAGAAGCTCATTGCAATCTTTAGGAAATAATGACGGTTAGAATTTAGAAACACTATTTAATTTGTTATTTTGCCCACTGCTCTTGAATTATGTCTCTCTGCTGTCTTCTTGTGAACTTCCTTGTTATTGTCTTTTGCACATCATCATGCACACATAACTACAATTTCCTTTTTATTTTCATTACCAAGGTGTAAATAGGTTCTATATCTTCATTGATTATAAGCTTAAGGGACCGTATGTTAACATTTATATATTTTGAATCTTTTAATTAAAAGACACGCTTAAGAAATTGTAATAATTATATAAATTTAAAAAAATCTTAAAGAAAAAGGTATTTAAGTACTTTTATAAGAAGTTAGAAGTAACAACTTCTGAAAATGTTAAAAAAAAACCCTTAATTACACAAAGCATACTCTTGATTGATATTCAACTTTATTAATTTGAAATAAGAGGTTTCAAGTTCGATTGAGCTAGCTACTGCGTATCAAAATGTTAAATACACTAAATCATCAATAGTATTAGAGATGACTAAGCTCAAACAAAATCTGCATTATGTTACGTGCATGCATTGTACATATATTCAACTACAGGTGGCCTTTGTATTAATAATAATCATATGGTTTATTTATGTTTAACTATTCTTCGTTTTTCTTTTCTCGTGTTTTGTAGATAGTAGAGATGTGTGTGCACATGGACTGTCCAGGTTGCGAGACCAAGATAAAGAAAGCTCTCAAAAAATTACGTGGTACATAAAAGCCTTAACTTTGTGTGCAATTGTTTTTATTAAAATCATATAATTATACAGTGTGGCAAGTTCAAATTCTACATCCATTTACCTATTGGTTTAAACGAATTGTATCATCAGGAGTTGATGATGTTGATATAGACATGAGGAGGCAAAAGGTAACTGTGATGGGTTGGGCAGACCAAAAGAAGGTATTGAAAACAGTGAGGAAGACTGGTAGGAGGGCAGAACTGTGGCCGTATCCATACAACCCAGAATACCATGCCTTGGCTCGCCATTACGGCAATGGTAATTACTTTGCTTCTGCCAAGCCCTCCTCTTCTTACAATTATTACAAGCATGGATATAGTTATGGTGAAGACTTTGGCTACTACCACAAGCCAATTGGTGCAGCAATTATTGATGAGAAGGCCATGTCCATGTTCAGTGATGACAACCCTCATGCTTGCTCTATAATGTGAAGCACATTGATTTATCGCATGAACTTCTTGACTTTTTCCTGTTATGTATTGGCAATACCATAATAATTATCCCTTGCACATTTATATGTATAGATACTTGTCGTGGAAATTGAGTGGGGAAAAATACCAAACCACGGTTTATTCTAGTGGAAATGTGATTTGAATTTTTGCTAAATAGTTCTATTCAGTATTTGATCATATCTGGTATAGAGTTGATTGATTTAGGTCCCAAGTCAAAATACATCTCAATAAGTTAATTAACACGTACCTTACGATATAATGAGCTACTTACTTGGATTACAGTTCTAGACTTGTTTTATCCTAGCTAGGTTTCCCAATTAGAGCTCAATTGCATGAAAAGCCGATATATCCTTCAACAAAATTGACAATATAGCTTCTATATCAAGTAAGGTATTATTCAAATAATTCTTATTATCCACCAAAAAATAGAAGTATTTATCATGAAGAAAGAAGTATCACATTATTTAAATCTATCTTATATATAAATATAAGTTTATAGAGTTTTATACTCTAGATAAGTCTAATCTCTAACTGTCTTATCTAAAATTTTATGTTGACTTGAATATTGAAGTCTTTACAAATTGTCTCTTTTCTTGTCAACTCGATTAAGTATTTAGACATTACATATATAATTAACTAAAAAATCACTCACGAGATTTAAGAAAAATACATATAGTGACTTTTCTCGACCATTTAGGATCATATATAAAAGTTCATTGATTGGTTAAAAAAAGAATTTTCAATTAAATTTAGACTTAATTTTATCTTTAAGTTATAAAATTATGGATAAATTTGACAATTGTATTTTTTTAAAGGAAGAACTTCATATTAAATTATAAATTTTATCCGTCTAAAAATTAATTTGTGATTGACCAGTTTATCTACTTGTTTTGCATATTCAGAGAATAGTAAATATGAATTTTCCATCCTTCAAGGAACGCCTCAGACCTTTAAGGAACAATTTGATTATTTACAAAAAAAAATAAAAATAAATAAAGGCGCCAAAGCAAAGCAAACCGCACGGGTGAGTGGTGGGTGGTGATTTTGCGGTGACGCCACGCTGTATGTCTGCTTCCGTTGCGTTGCGTGTCGTTTACATGAATCAGAAATTAACAGATGGCTTGTTCCCACCCGCGAATCCATTGCCCATTCCGAGTTCTGAGTGACTCAAAAGTGCAGAGTTGTGATTTGATCCAGAAGATAACAACACTTGTGCCTTCAATTAAGGATTGGATTTCCCTATTACTCTATAAATTATTATTATTATCATACATCACACATATGCCAACGGCATTCTTCATTCAATCGCGCTGTGCCTACTCGCCTAGAATTTCCAATCGCAACAACAAGAGGGAGCCTCACAACAAGCCCATATAGGTTCTTCCTCCAGTTCTATTTTCTCTCTCTCTCTCTCTCTCTCTCTCTCTTCTGGTAATTTTTATTTTTATTTTAAACCCCTTACTTCTTAATTTCCTAACTCTTCTATTTTTTTTAAACCGATTTGATTGTGGATTTGTTAGTGCTCCAACTTACGTTTCTCTTAATTAAGGTCGTTTTTGTTCATTGGCCAATTAAACATCGAGCGTTGATTATTTCAATTTTCGTTACTATCATTTTACTCTTCGCCTTCTGTTCTTGTGTGCACACGAGAGGTTGGTTTACACGTGGGAGAGCAGTGGGGGTCCACCCCTGTGTAGACACAAGGAAAAATAAAAAAATACTTCTTAGGACCAGTGTAAATACTGAAAATCCTTCTTAGGCTATTGCTTCCTGCACCTCTACGTTGCTTCTTTGCACCCTTTCCGGAATGTTTTTTTTACCTTTCGGATGATTGGCCATTCCGGAAGTCAAAAAAGTGATGCAGTAAACTACATCCCCCTTCTTCAGCTACTTCCTTACATAGTGGGCCAGATTTATGCTGTTGGGCTAGAGGGTGGGGTGGACCTGGTACTGGCCCAAGGCCCTGTATGGTCCACCTTCTTTGATTAATGGGAAATTGGGAAGTGACTTGAAGACCAATTTATTTATTAGCTGATTTTGTATTTTGATAATTGGCAGCTAGCTAGCTCGTTGGTAGTTTTGCACCACTTTGGAAGTTTTCAACGTTCATCTAGTTCTAGAAACTTCATTTGTCTATGTTATAAATAGTACTATATTTTGATTGATAGAAGGAATCACATGAAAGGATACGCATACTACTTATACCAGAGTTAAGAGGTTGTGACTGAAACTATAGAGGAGTGTATGAAAATCTTAGTAACAAGACAATTAATACCCTGTGAGTTCCAAGCTTATTGATCATACCTATCTAACCTTAAAACACTAGTAAAATAGCTGCAATCAACCCTGTCAAACCTTTGAACCCCACTGGCGTGAAGCTAGCTAATAAAATCTATCACATACTATTTTCGTTGGTACTGTATGCAGAATTGGGATACTATATGGACTTTTCACCCTAGACTCGATAAATGCAACAGAAGGCATTTAACTTGAATTCAAGTATAACTTTGATTTTAGTAGTTTATTGATAATATCAGTTGATATTACGGGCCTATATGTCTTATTTTATATGAGCAATTGGCAATTGCATACCACTAACTCATTGTCCTTAATTAAGGCAAAATACAGGTTTGGTTGCCTAACATTAGCCAATATGAAATCACTTGTGTTCCCAGTGGAGAGAGTGTAAAGTCAAGCACCATGCATAAGCAAAACATTCTTCCATTGGCTACATGCAACCAAGCATTCCCTAGGTAGATAGTGTGGGTGGTTTTCTGCAATGGGTCAGTTCAAATCGAATGCAACCAGCAACAATCTGAAAGTTGATAGATATTATACCAGTACTCAGCCCAATGCAAGCAATTTGCCCACTTCTTAGGCTACTCACAAGCAAAATAGTGTAAGTCTCTAGCACCTATTTAGTACTTTAGTTTGACCATCTTTTATAGGGTAATGTGCTGAGATCATTTGAAGAGCAGTACCCTTTAGGCAAAATAATTCAGATAAGAACTTGTTTATAAAAGGTGGATCCCGATCTCTTACTATGGAGGTTGTCACTCCATGGAGATGAGCAACCTCCTTAGCAAACAACTAAGCAACCATTTGAGCCAAAAAGGGGTGTTTCAATAAGATGAGGTGACCAGACTTGGATGGCCTGTCCAAAACAACTAGGATTGCATCATACCCCTTAGATTGAGGTAGTCTTGTGATAAAATCCATCCCCACGTTATCCCATTATAGCCTTTGGTATAGGTGACGTTTTGAGTAGACCTGCTGGAGAATGGAGATGCAGCTTGATATTTGTTCTGCTAGCAGATAGGGTGTTCCACTACAAATTTAGTTACTATAGCCATCATCCTTTGCCAAAATAGTTTTGCTTCCAAATGCCTATAGCTCCTCTAAGCCCCTGAATGACCCCTACTGGGTTTGAATGAAATTCAGGTAGCACTGTAGCAGAACTGATGTTCATTCTTAGCAGTTATAACAATTCTCCCCTTATAGAATAGGCATTCCTGATCTAAAGAATACCCTGGTTTCTCATTTGTTTTTTCCTGAAATGAAGCGATAATTTTACTCAAGTGAGGATCAACATTCATTGCTTGTTGAATTTTTTCTTCATCCAGCAAAATTGGCCCTATGAGAGCTATCAATTCCCCTACCTCCATTTGTGATAGTGCATTTGTGGCCCAATTCTCCTGTCCAGGTCTAGGCCAATAGATTACGTCAAAATCATAACCCAGTGGCTTAGCCTGCCAGTTTTGCTGATTTTGGGTTGTTTTTCTTAGCTGTAATATGTGTTTCAAGATTTTCTGGTAGGTTAAAACTGTAACTTTCCTGCCTCTGAGTATGGACTCCAATGCTGGATGGCTTACACCAATGCCATCAATTCTTTTTCATAAATGGGCTTACTTAGATTCTACAAAATTTAAATGTTGTATTTGTTTATTGTTCATTTGATGATTTGATTGTTGTTGCTCTATCTTTAGATTGCAAAAGTTGCTTTTGTTCCTCTGGAGTTGACAAGAGATCTGAGAAGGTAGAACTTTCCATCATCTGAAAGGCTACATTGTTTTTTCTCCTTTTGCATCAGACATTGTGCTCAAGAATGTTGCGTTACTAGAGTTTGACCTTGATGCTTTTTGTCTCTTGTTCGACTACAATGTTCTCAAGATGACATAATCTTCAGACTTGCTGTTAAATGGTGAAATGATCATAGGACAATGAAGTCTTCCAACGGTTATTGCACATAGTCTTAGGATGATCTTCATGATCTTTCAATCAGACGGATTGCCAATTTTTCATCCCTGTATGCTTAGAGAGAACATGTTAGCACATAATATTCTTATTCATCAATTTGGTTTGTTTGTTATCCATTAAAACTATAGGGCCAGATTATCTTTTCCTCAACAAGATTCATACATATGCCGCCTCAAGGCTCCATACTGTTGGGAAACCTTTTTGCATTGGGCAACATTTTTTACAATTATTTCCTCCTTGGCTTGCTTTCTCCATCCTCTTTCTTTGTCACTCTTTTATCTATTTTCTTTTTGTAGTTTTCTAGGTAAAAGACCATTGTTGGAATAAGGTTTTGATAGGGAGGAGAGAAAATAGAGAAAGATGTTTGTGCATATTTGTTTACTAAATGAATATAAGTTTGATAGATGTGATAAAGTACTACAACCTAGTACTCCTATAAACCTACTAATGATTATGGCAAGTACTAGTACTAGTCTAAGCCTACAAACACAAAGACTAATAATCCCACTATTCTAACAACAGTATTAATATTGGTGCAAATATATGTTTAAGTTTTAATTTTCATTAAGGCTGGTAGATGAATTTTTGCAGGTACAAACAGTGGACAGAGACACCAGGGCCTTAGAGCTCAAGCTATGAGTACTGTCACTCTTGGAAATTCTATTGCTAGCATAGGGAATTTGAAAAACGACCCTGATCATCTCCTTGTTCTTGTTCATGGTATCTTGGCTAGGTATGTGATATATTTATATTGAGAGAATAAAAAATTGTTCGAATTATTTTGTGTTAAAATATGAGTGATGCTTGTTTTGAGCTATGGGAGTATGGGTGAAAAGTGAAGTTAACGTGCTTAATGCTTTAAAGTTAGCTACTATATTGAAGTTCAGTTGGAAAGGATTATGATTTTCATCCTGTTTATGATTAGTGGGTTCCTTTCCAGTGTGCCTGTCAATTATAAATCTGATTCAATTCATAATCTCACAATTTAGCCTATGAATGTGAATAAAGTAAAGTATTCCTTTCATTGTTTACACTTTTACCAGTTGGTTTCATTGCAAAATTTGGGCTCATGGTTGTTTATCATATGTCTCATCTGTCCTCTTCTTTATGTTGGTCATTTGGATGTTGGTCTGTAGTTTAGACTCATACAAAGTTGTACTGATGTTTTGATGGATACAGCACAGGGGACTGGACTTATGCAGAAGCAGAGTTGAAAAGGCGCATTGGAAAAAACTTTTTAATTTATGGTTAGTGCATCTTTTCAACTAGTGGTTCTCTATGTTATTGCATAATGCTCCTCTAGGTCTATAAATTGAGCTTGTTTGTAAAGTGTACAAGGGTGTATCTGTAACACCCCGGACGTGTTATCATTCATGATATCATCAGCGCGCTATCAACGTTAAACAAACACGGTGCGGAAGTGAAAGAATCGTTTTACTTGATTACATAATGCATGGAATTAAAACCACAACACAAGCATCATAAACAAGCTACTGCTGATCCAGGTAACACAGGAACACATCACACATTAGGCAGATAAACAGAAACTATAACAAAAGATAACCAGGAGGAATAAACATAAAATTATACATCAGGGTCTGTACATATACATACTCAAAACAAGACCACTTCCGGTCATACATCATAATTTGTACAGAATAATGGATGTACACTAACACCCTATCCCTAAACGGGGTACAAGACAGAGATCAAACATAAGACTCTTCTAGTCTTCATCTGCAGCCCATGACTACTCCAGCACTCTCAGCTAGGGCCTCCTGCCCTGAGGTCGCTCCTCTCAACTGGAAGCACCTGAAAACCACAAACCCCACAAAGGGTGAGACAAACGTCTCAGTAAACTCAGGGTTCTGGGAGATCCTCCCTTACCCTGGTTCACCTCCCAGCACAAACACATAAACAAACAATGGAGTTAAGGATATCATTCTAGCTCATGCATACAAAGCCTAGGACATCGTCCTAGCTCTCATCCATCCCAGCCATCTAGGGTACAACACTGGATGCTATCAGCATCAGAGGTATCCCACCTCATACTGGCTCTCAAGCCATCTCAAATTCGTCTCACAGAGGTACCATAACATAGTGTCCACCACAGGACACTTCTCATATCAGAAAGGCACTGCCTCATCACTGAACCAGCATTGCCTGAATCACCTAATCAGGACTTCATACACATACACTGCCTGAGGAATCCCTCAACTCAGGACTTCAGGAACCTAGATATGGCTCATCTAAGAGACCTTAGGCTCTCATCCTCCTCGGGAAGCCCTCTCTTAGAGATACAACATATCTGTCTACTGCTTGGCCTCACCAGGACTTTCACGGCTCGTGCCTGAGGAGTCAATCCACATAGGGAGCACCATCTATCAGGACTATCAATCACATGCCTAAGAGAGATCATCTCACATCGGAGGCACTCAATCTCTTAGGACTTCCAATCAGCTGCCTGAGAGAGACTATCCACACAGGGAGCTCTCCATCTCTCAGGACTTCCAGTCCTCTGCCTGTGAGAGACTATCCACACCGGGAGCTCTCAATCCCACAGGACTTCCTCTGCCTGGGAGAGACTATCCACACCGGGAGCTCTCAATCCCCCAGGGCTTCTCATCATCTGCCTGAGAGAGACTATCCACAACGGGAGCTCTCAATCCCACAGGACTTCCAATCTAATGCCTGAGAGAGACTATCCACACAGGGAGCTCTCAATCCCACAGGACTTCCAAACAGATACCTGAGAGAGACTATCCACACAGGGAGCTCTCAATCCCTCAGGATCTCCAATCCCTTGCCTGAGAGAGATCATCTCACACAGGAGGCACTCGATCTCTCAGGACTTTCACATAAACTGGCCTGAGGATAACCACTCAGGACTTCCATCATCTCTGCCTAAGGAGGAACCTCCATACAGGACAATCTATCCTTAGGACTTAGGCGGAGAGCAGTGGCACCTCCCAAGGAATCTCAGCTATTCCAGGGAGTCCTCAAACTCTTCCTCTGGCTAGGGAACCTCGTCTAGCCCGATACTATTCCAGTATCTTATAGATTCCAACATTACAACATCACAGAACACTTTCTCAGTGTTCATCAATCCAGAGGCCCAAGGCCCACACCTGAAACCACAAGTGTCATACACCCTCACACCATCTCGGTGTCTAGCCTAGGGTTTAAGCATATATGTATATATATATATATATATATATATATATATATATATATATCACATCATGACACCATTCCCGTGTCCAGTCCATTTTCAGCATCAGAACTAGGCCATACTGGCCTTTCACAACCATATATGCATAGACATATCCTTTACATAACGTACCATCATCACCCACTTGGGTGGCAAACAAGCATAAGGGCTAATCCCCAGAACGATGAGCTTACCTGGCAACCGTGCCTGCAGCTCCAACCTTGATCAATGGTATGCGTCCTCGACAATCACGATGTCCCCTATCAAAGCATGCAAGCATGTATCACAGACCATTCAAGCGCATAACATACATAAGCTCATCTGACTTAAGGTTCATCAATCTCATTTACCATAAGCCTTTCCATGGACCCTTCGAGGTCTATATCAGATTCACTATGATTTCAGAGTCATTCAGACTCAATCCAAGCCTCTCACAGTGAGCTCAAAGCTCATACAATCCAACATCTCAGAGATCTCTACAGAGCTTGGACGGTCTATCTCATAAAACACCGTCTCCATGGTCTCTCAGGCACCTCAAGCCTTTCAACAAGGCTCTTGCATGTATCAAATCAAGTGACTCAATCCAAGTCACACATGCATAATCCTAGAGCCAAAACCAACATTCACTAAATCACAAACTGAAAGCTAATCCTTCCTCCTCTCATCATTCTAAACACATCTCACAACTGGACCCAGAGCTAATTCTAACTCTATCACAAGTGGGTCACTATACATCAAAACCCCAAAACCACAAATCAACCAATGAATCTCGAGTTTCTTACCTCAATGGCGACACAGAATACCTCTGGGACACTCCTCCAAGCTTGGGTGTCCGTGGGTAGCCACCGTTTCTCGCGAAACTCGAGTTTCCTTCGCTTCTCTTAAGAATGGGATTTCTTAGAACGAGGGGATTTTGGTGAATTTGAGGAAGGATTCAAGCTCTCTCAAGGTTTCTAGGAAGTTTAATGGGTTTAGGAAGTGTTTTGGGTCACAAAGCAAGCTTATGGAAGCTTGAGAACTCTCCAATGGAGGTCTGGGCGCTGGAGGAAGAAGAAAGGGAGTTTTTCCCCTTCAAAACGCGAAAATGGCCTTTTATAGGCCCCCAGCCCGAGCTCCCACGCTCCAGGCGTGGCTCTCCAGCTGTCGCTAAATCCGTCGCTAAATCTGTCGCTAATTCCGTCGCTAAAGTTTTTTGCGACCGAAAATAGAAAATTTAAACTTCTCTCTTTTCTTTTTTCTTTATATATATAGCCAAGGTTATTATAGTATCCACCCTTAAATTTTAGAGGGTTAAAATAGTTCAAATTAGTTTAGTGTGTTAAGATTGTGATGTAGTTGAAATTAAATCAATGGTGGATGCACCCTTGTTTGTGTATTTTACATACAAGCTCACTTTAGAAGAGCTTTTTATGTAATGTTTGATTGTTGAACCAGTGTTCTTAGTTTCTTTAAATTAAATCATTACTTTTGGGATGTTCAATGATCTATGGAGGCAACTGACTGAGATACCTTAACCAACTCAAACATAATCTGCTTTACAGGTTTAAGTAAACATGCAAAATTTAACTCTCACTCTTGTGCTGAACAGCCTTAACTGTTCTTTTCACTTTCTTTCAAGTTAATGCTGGAAAATGTCTATTTGTATCATTTGGAAAGAAGTAAGCTTAAGCTGCTGCCTAAGATATATATATATATATATATATATATATATATATATATATATATATATATATATATATATATAAAACGCTGTGAAGATTTTCTTGGGTATTGCATGAGTGCCTCATCCGTGAATGTAAAATTATTTGTCTAGCGGAAGTCCTTAACAATTATTTGTTGTTTGCAGTAAGTTCATCAAATACTTACACTAAGACATTTTCTGGGATTGATGGAGCTGGAAAGCGATTAGCTGATGAAGTGAGTCCCAAGATATGCAAATTTATGTATCTGAAGTTAGCTTGCCCAATTTCAGTTTTGATAGCTTTGAATTTCTCTCGAATTGTCTCATGTTGAATGATTAAGGCCTTTCATCAAAACAGGTCTTGCAAGTTGTTAAAAAGACAAAGAGCCTGAAAAGAATCTCCTTTCTAGCCCATTCTCTGGGAGGCTTGTTTGCTAGATATGCAATTGCTGTTCTTTATTCACTTGATACCTATAGTAGGGACCAACCAGGTGATCTAGCAAACAGCATGACAGAAAATTCCCAGGGAACAAGCCTTTCAAAAGGAGGGATGATTGCTGGGTTAGAGCCAATCAATTTTATAACTTTAGCAACACCACATCTTGGTGTGAGAGGAAAGAAGCAGGTCTGTTCTGGACAATATAATTTTTTTGTCATATACATGACTTCCATTTGAAATGTCTATATATCAGATTTGTGTTGTCATTATTTTTTAAAACTTGAAATTGTCATGGTGCTGTATGTTGAATTTATGAGCTTAGGGATAGAGAGAGGAAGAGAGATAAAAGAGAATGAAACACTGAATTAATAATTTGATATTAAGTATTAATTAAGATATTACAATGTCTTGATGTGTTTGATATGTTTGTAAAACTTGAAGCTCTAACTCATTTATACTAATTAATTAATCATAATCCTGGCTAATTAGGTGAACAAATCATTGTGAGATAAAGAAATATGTTGTTAACTAAAATTAAGAGATAATGAGGAAATAGGGAAACTAAACCTTGAAGATAATGCAAGATATGACACTCCCTCAAGCTAAAGCTTACTAAGTTTGAGGCTTTTTTTTTATCCATCTAATAATTTCTTTGTTTTCCCTTCTATTTTCTCTGAGCTGAGATTTGACTTGACTATTCTCTTTCTTGAATTAGTTTCTTGTACATAGTTCTTAGTTTTTACATCGAATTATGCATGCTTGTATTTATATTTTGAGATTTTTATTTTTATACAGGCATACAGCCTTTGAAGAAATTTTTAAATAGAAAGAGTGGAAGGAGGAGAGAATGCCAGTAACTCTTTTAATAGCAGTTCCGATGGAAAGAGTACTAGAATAGGATTTGCATTATCCCCAAACAGGTCCTAACAATATTTTAATTTTACTGGAGAAATGTTATATTACAATCATGACAAAGGTGTTAGAAAATAATGCTAATAAACATGACTTTTTAAGTCAGATGAATGAATTGAATATCCAAACCATCCTTCCGCCAACCCCCTCTGTTTATATGTCTTGTTGATGCTCTGTGTTTCTCAACTTGTACTGAAAATTTGCCGGCCATAAGAGTTTTGACTGTTTACTGTGCATATATTTCAGCTTCCATTTCTGTTGGGTGTCCCAATCCTAGAAAAGCTTGCTGCACCTATAGCTCCTTTTTTTGTTGGTCAGACAGGTAGTCAGTTGTTCCTTACTGATGGCAAACCTGACAAACCGCCTCTCCTATTGAGAATGGCTTCTGATTCTGATGATGGGAAGTTTTTGTAAGTAAAGGAATTTATTTGTACTAGTTTTTATCCCTCTTTTTCAATTAAGTAATCTAATACTTACAAAGTTTAATATTTCTGTAGATCTGCACTTGGAGCATTTAGATGTCGCATCATTTATGCTAATGTTTCATATGATCGTATCCTCTCAGTATGTTTTTCTGTTTTACAACTTGTTAGGCATATCAATGATAAATTTATGGTTCTTTTCTCATCAATTTTGGTAATTTCTTTAACTTCATATAGACATGGTTGGGTGGCGCACATCCTCTATAAGGAGGGAAACTGAACTCAGTAAGGTGAATATGATGATTTCTCCAATTGTATTGTCTTATTTTTTGTTGGTTACTGATCTTCAATATTCAGCATATGTAAGTTTAATGATTAATAATTAATACTTAGATTATGACTAAACTAAAATCTTGTAGGATGCTTGGAATTATGCTTAACATCCTAATTGTGTTTATGTCTTCCATTTATAATCTGTTTTACTTGTCTTAACTCTTAGATTTATCACTTAAATGGTAAGTTATAATTTAAATTCTACAATTGCTAATAGGATAACTGAATATATTCTATAGGTATGAAATATTATCAGGAGTTCTAATATAAAATTTTGTCCATGTCTCGATGAATAATGTCAAGTAATGAAAATAATAGAAGTATAAAAGAGATTGTTATTATTATTATTATTATTGTTATTTACTACTTTGTGTACTAGAACTGTTACAGAGCATCAAATTTCCTTACCCTCTCCCAATAATAATATGATGATGATGTATTAGATTTTATCATCATCATTGTGTTAAATTTCAACAGAAAAGGGTTTAAAAGTGAACGTGCATCTACCACATCAAAGTTTATATGGGACATTGTGATAAAGAAACAAATATGTAAAATTTGAGAGAGCTGAGAGAATTAAGTGTCCCATCAAAATGTGACTATATTTCATTTTTTTAATTCTTTGAAAAATATTTGTTTACTACTTGACTTCACTTAAAGAGATATAAGGTTGGTTGGTTGGGTGGTTAAGAAACAAGGGAAGGGAGGAAAGGTCGCGGTTCGATCCCTCCTACTAACAAAAAGCTACAAACTAACAATTAATATTTTGTCGATAAAAAAAAAAATTGTACTTCACTTGAAGAACTTCACTATTTTGACTGTTGATTGGGACCTTAATTGTACTTCACTTGAAGAACTTCACTAGTTTGACTGTTGATTGGGATCTTCAGTTCTTCACATTTTTAGTTATCAGGATGGTTTTATAATTTGCACTATGTTAACTCAGTTCATTAGTAGCCTAATCTCTATTGTCCCTTCATAATTACTTAATTGGAAATTCCTATGACTGCAGAGTCACAGCCTGTCCGCAAGAGATGAAGGCCTGTATCCAGAAATGGATGTGGCAGTGGTTCTTAGTTGTATCTGTATCAGTTGATCTACGCAATACTGATGTTCTTGAATGTCAATATTTAAATCCCTTTGAAATGAATAAAATAAAATAAAATTGATGGATCAATTCAATTGATACTGCAATTAAAATGTTGTGACTTGTGAGTGGTGTTAATTCTGGCATCCTAGTTTGTTCGTTAGCTTCCGTGTTGCAAGCGTGGAAAAGAAACTATAGATGTTGGGTAAAGGGGAAAGCGCTGCAATCGTTTTTTTTTTTGGTGCAGGTTCTGTTTTGAAAAGTAGGAGGAGATTTTGTTTAATATAAGAAAAGGGAAACGCTTGAATTGTGAAAGTTAAAGAATGTGAATATGTTTTTATGGTATTAACATTTTCTATTGTATTGGCAGCCTCCTCGAAAATCTTTAGATGGATACAAGCACGTGGTTGATGTGGAATATTGTCCCCCAGTTCCTTCTGATGGGCCTAAATTTCCTCCAAAAGCAGTAAAAGCAAAAGAGGCAGCACAAAATGCGCCAAATACACAGAATACTGTAGAATATCATGAAATTGTAGAAGGTGATTATTATTGCCCAGAGTAACTTATTAAAATTAAGATGTGTATCAATTATCTGTTCAGTCACTGATGTTCCTCTAAAGCCACTAATCTTTTTAACAGATGAGATGATTCGGGGATTACAGCAGTTGGCATGGAAAAAAGTTGATGTCAGCTTTCACTCAGCATTCTGGCCTTTCTTTGCTCATAACAACATTCATGTACTGCATCCATTTAATCTGTCGGATGATGATGGTATCACTGATACAGAGTTTTTAACACGAGTGCTTGTCTAATTTCAGGTGAAAAATGAATGGCTTCACAATGCTGGTGTAGGAGTAATTGCTCATGTGGCCGACAGCTTAAGACAGCAAGAAGCATCATCAATTTTGTCTGCTAGCTTGTAACTAGTGTACTAGTATGTAATTCCACTTTGCCTGGGCATGCCTAATCCTGTGTTTGATTTAGCTTGTAACTAGTACATATTTGAGCTTCTATATGTTTTGACTGTTATCAGAATTATACAATTCATAATTTGAAGCTTACAATTTGGCTACATACTGATTTTTATCGTAAGATAAATTTTATATGACTTTGTATCTGATACATGAATAAATTTATGCAATTTTGTATCATAGATAAGAATTATACGATTCAATTAAATACATGAATGAAAAAATACATAGGATTTAAATTCAAACGATGTAACATTGATTTGTACATATTAGTAAAGAAAATGCAAAAGTTATTTGAATAAAATTATTTTGAGTTTGATTTACGTATGAAAATTATCATTTTTGTATAGATATTGGATGTCAGTTTAATATGAGAATCAAAATCCTATAGTTTGAAAAATGAGAAATAATACTTATATAACAACTTCTACAATAAATCTCATAATAAAGAGATAAAGGAAAAAATGAGAAGATAATTTTTTTTTGAAATGTAATAAATGATATAATAAAAAGAGATAGATGCATAAAACGATATTATATATCTTGTTATAAGAATTATTTTACATATATCATATCTCTTAGAAAATATAGAAACGAAAATTAAACAATAAAAATATTGGTACCCATATCAACACTTTGATAATGTCAACATTTCAAGTTCATATCATAATAACATTTAAAAACTCCATAACACTTCTTTAATCAAACCCAACATAATATCTTTGGAATAAGAATGATATTGCCTATCAAAATCAAACCACCCATAAATCATCCTATATTTATATATATTTTTTAAATTAAAACAATATAAGTTTTTTGAACCTTATAGACACCCAACCCAATTCATTATTGATTGAGTTAATTTGGTTTGGATTTGACCAAAAAATGTACAAAATTCAACCAAACTCAACCCCAAATATAATGGAGGGATTATTTTTCCATTTTCACGTAAATTTGAGTGTAACAGGCTGTACAATTTGAAATAAATTGTGACCATTACATTATTTAAAATTTTCCAACTGTCAACAATGAACATGACCATAAAACCAAATTTTGCTCATTCCACCATAAAGTATAAATTTTTAATGTTTCCGTGTGAACAACAACCCCTTATTCAAAAGACAAAAAAAGTGAATTTGAAATTTCAATGCCCACCAAACGCCAATCAATTTGCCTCCCTTCCAATCCCACACCGTGACCATCACTCACTCCCCCACTCTTCACCAAAAGACAAACGCGTGAAAAGCACTCTCCTCAGAGCGCGTGGCAACACCCCCCTCCTCAACAGCCAAACCCTTCTCTCAACTTGCTTATACCCACAACACAACACACACAGTGACACAGTACACAATTTTTTTTTGCTAGAGCGAGAAAGTAGCAGATCCTCCATGGCCTCCACCAAGGAACGCGAAAACTTCGTCTACGTCGCCAAGCTCGCCGAACAAGCCGAACGCTATGAAGGTATAATAATAATAATCCATTCTCTTTATTTCCATGTTGAGATTTGAGAGTCACCACACTGTGCTGACCTAGATGTTCAATTAGATAATCCCGTTCCTTAATTTCGGTTTAGACGGTTGAATTTTCGTTGTTGATTTTTAATTCAAATTTCGAGGAACACAATTGTGAGAATTTTTGAGTGTTTGGTATGGTTTGTTAGAAATGGTGGAAGCAATGAAGAATGTGGCGAAGCTAAACGTGGAATTGACGGTGGAGGAACGGAACCTTCTGTCGGTTGGGTACAAGAACGTGGTGGGTGCTCGTAGGGCTTCGTGGAGGATTCTTTCCTCGATTGAACAGAAAGAAGAAGCTAAAGGGAACGATGTGAGCGTGAAGAGGATAAAGGAGTATATGCAGAAGGTGGAGTCTGAGTTGTCCAATATCTGCAGTGATATCATGACTGTTATTGATGAATACCTTATTCCCTCTAGCTCTTCTGGTGAACCTACTGTCTTTTTTTACAAAATGTGAGTGCTGAGTTGTCATTTTTTGTTCTTCAGTTGGAATTTAGAGTTTTTGTGTGTTGATTTAAGCCTTTTTTTGGTTGCAGGAAGGGGGACTATTACCGGTACCTCGCGGAGTTCAAGTCCGGTGATGAGAGAAAAGAGGCTGCTGATCATTCCATGAAAGCGTATCAGGTCTGCTTGTATTTGGACCTCTTGTGGTTTTAATTTAAACCTGGTGATTCTAATTCATGGTATCTATTGCGGAGTGTGGACTATATTGTTGCTTTGCATGCCAATCTACCTGAAGCCAGAGAAGAAAAAATGCTTCTGTTTTCACTTTCCTTTGTTATCAGAATCACATATCTTGCTTATTGGTATTTCTTTGTGCTAAATGAATCCTGGACGAAAGTGCAAAGATATTGGCCTGTGTCCTTTTTTAATTTACCTTTTAAGGTAATTGGCAAGTCAACTTTCTATTATTGTAATTGTAATATAAATCATTTCATTGGAAGGCCTTCAACATCAATTTTAATATATTTTTAATGTTGATGTTAACTTGTAAATGATTTGTTAGCCATAACTCTTCACTGGTTATATGAATTTTGAAGGAGCGATTCTAATGGTTCTTTATCACTAAAGTTGTGTGCTTGTTAATGAGGAAAAGATTAACCGAGGAAAGGGGGGGTGGGGGGGGGGGGGAAGTAGGGATGTAGGGTAGTGCTTATTCTTCAGGCATAACAACTTATTATACGTTATATATGTCTTATGACCACATATGATCAGTTTTACATGTGTGGCATTGTGACATTTATTTAGATGAAGGCATCACTGATATGAATTTGGCTGTTTAGTTACTGAAGTATTTTTCCACTTGTTCATGCTTATCTGAACAATTCATAAATATTGCAGTTGGCTTCCACTATTGCCGAGGCTGAGTTAGCACCCACACATCCCATCCGATTGGGCCTGGCTTTGAATTTCTCTGTCTTTTATTATGAAATCTTGAACTCTCCTGAAAGGTATGACTTTTATTTTATTATTGTTTAATTGCCCACCTCTTCGTGTACTATGTGCCAAAGTTGGCCTCTGCTTAACAAATTTAACACAGTACTCTTCATATCTCAGGGCCTGTCACCTTGCTAAGCAGGCATTTGATGAAGCAATCTCTGAGTTGGATACTCTGAGCGAGGAGTCTTACAAAGACAGCACCCTAATTATGCAGCTTCTGAGGGACAATCTCACCCTGTGGACTTCTGACATCCCTGAAGATGGAGGTATTCATTAATGGAAATCAATATACTCTGTCAATATGTTTGCTGGACTTTGTCTGCAATGTAAATAAAATACATGAAAACTTTTAGGGTTAATTACAGTATTACACTCACATCCTCTGAGGTAGTGAGGGAATTTCACTCGATACCCTTACCTTTTTAGACTCTACACAAACCTCTGTTAAGTTGTATAAAATGTTACACCATGTGCCCTTCCATTGATACAGATCTCCCCTGATTTCTTACATAAGGAGGTCAAAGTAATGTGAAAAAAGGGAGGGGTAATGGGTTTAATCTCATTAAAGCTCAGGTGTCAGTGTGATTTGTCTCATTTGTTATTTTTCATTTGTCTCCGTTTGATTGGTCTCATAATGAGTTATATTAGTGGTAAATGTGACTCATCTTTTGATTGCCATACCCACTGATTTAGTATTTTTAGGATCAGGTGAGTTTGCTGAGTATTAAAAGGTGATGTTGTCATATTTTGATTGTCTTACTGTGTACTATACTTATTTTGGTGTTGTTTCCGACTAGGCTATTGCTTCTCATTTTATTTTAGCTATTTTTCTTTGTTCTGTGGTCCTGCCAACCCATCTTCAGTATCTCTGATTTCCCTGGTTAATTAAATGTGGCCTCTTTTAATCGCAGAGGAACAAAAGGTGGATTCTGCCCGAGCTGCTGGAGGTGACGATGCATAGGTAGGTTATATACCCATTTAGCTGATGGTATTTGGGTTTTACTTTTTACCTTAAAGTTACATTTTGCAATGAAGTGAAACAGGTATTGGCCAAGGAATTTGTGGAGTGCATACGAGAAGGCTAGTCTCTCTCTCGATAGTTTACCATTAGG
>PYAF01000205.1:4324612-4347554 GCA_007407185.1 Glycine tomentella | reverse complement strand
ATAGGGCTTTGTGAGCCTTTTATCTTGTGCTTTCTGTTACTGGAGACTGGAGTTGAGATTTGCATGGTGTTTGGCTGTAATTTAGTGAATTTCTTCATTTTGACTTTCTTTCTAAGAGGATGCTACCTTGCATTCTTTTATCAGTTTACATAGATAATTTTTATTTAAAATTATGCGAATCATTGTTTCAAAAGAGAAGTGTGAATTTACGACCGTTTTTTCTTAATGGTTGACGGGACTTTTACTTTTTACCCAATGATATGATTGTGATTAAATAGACTATCCCAACAACTACTGCTAGTTTTCAAATTTTATTTATTTTTTAAAGGGAGCTTAATATCACGTTCAATCTTTATGGGTACATTCACGACAATACTGCAGACATACCGTAGGTAAACCCGAAAAACAGGAACGAAAATACAGCCATTGCGTAAACTAAAAATGCCAAATTATAAGATATTTAGACCCCCAAATGCTTTTTGACAATTAGAGAGAGAAAAATATAAATATGATAGATGATATGATCTGATAGAAAGAGAAAAATAAAAAGATAAAAAGTATTGATGAATCATGAAGTGCTTAAAATATAAAGATGTTCAAATATCAATCACCCTGATATATATGTGTGATGATTAGACAATAGAAGTTATTTACAATCATCACCCTGAATGCACAATGCACGCAATCCTCATCCTCTTAATAAAAATAACTCCATCCGAACCAAGAATATTAGGATTTAACAATGGGCAAGTCTACCTTCGTCATAGCCTCAGCCCTTTGTTTTTTGTCCTTTGGTTCGGCTTCTCTATTGGGATTTGAGGGCAGATTTTACTGCGACACATGGCACGCCCAGTTCCTCACTAGGGTCAGCGAGTACATGTTGCATATAAGTTCTTGTTAACAATTTAGCAAAATGAAACCCATACATATCCATGCACACTTCTAGTTGCTTTTATTCCTTTGATGTATAAAAAATAAATCAATTGAAGTAAGGCAAACAATTACTAACATATAGTGTAATCTATTTCAAACGGTTTAACATGCTAGTAATATTCAGACAAAAGGAATTAAATTAAGGAAACAAGTGGAATATAAATTACTGATTATCGAGGCTACTCTATCACAAATTTGATACAGTTAATTACATCTTATCCGATTAATTACATATCATTATTATAATAAATCTTCCGATTAATTACGTACTTTTGCAAATCTTATCCGATTAATTACATATCATTATTATAATAAAACAATAAATCTGCCCACTTATTATTATAAAACACGAAATTGGAATCTTTATTTTATTTTAACTTCAAATTATTTTCTTATACTTAATTATTGATACCGTAGAGTAAACGTTTTAGCCGGCTTCTAGAACCAAGATGTGAGCAAAAGACGGATAAATCCCCTGATTTTCAAAGCAGAGAGAAAATAAATAATTAATAAAAGTACAATTTGCTCTCAAATTTTCGTATTTACTTTTATAAACGTTTCCCTTTCTTTCTCATTGACCATTTCTTCAGCGTTTACATCAATCAATTGATGTAGCTTTTGCGGATCACACGTCAAAGCAAAGGATGCAGGGCCTGTGTTTGAAGAAGGTAAGTTTCTCTTAAAATATTTCTAGAAAAAAAAAGAATTTTTTCATTGACTTAAATAAATTTTTTATTAGTTTATTTATAAATTTTATTTCATTTTTTAGAGAAGATATTTTGATAAATTTTTAAAAATTAAATAATTGAAAACTTATTTTTATTTATAAAAAAATTTATCTCATTTTTTTCATCTTTTAGAATTATTTCTAAAAAAGCTTACTCAAATAAATTAATTCTATATAGATTATGTGTGAAGTAGAGCGTGTATATATGTAGGTGAGAAATAATCTGAACCGTTCACGTCTCCAATTGTAAAACATGATTGGTTCATTTGCTGTGTCTTTTTTCGAGCATTCACATCTTCATAATCAGATAAGCTTTAGATTGTCACTGCCTTTTCAAGCCTCCTTTGTTTCTATCTGATTCGGATGTTCTGTGATTTCGTGGATGATAACAAACTTTCTTTGACTTTCATGCTGAGCTGCAGTAACAAGCAATTCTATAAGATATTTTGGCCAATTTTATATGTATAATATACAGAGGAGATATGTAAAGCCAAAATATTAAGTATACAAAAAAACTAGCTTATTTTCCTGGAACGCAATCAAATAATTGGATCATTATCACTTTACTTGGGTCATGAAGTTGGGAAAGTTCGGAGTTCCATGCATATAGAAGTTTTTTTTTTTTTTTTTTTAATTTCTCTTTTTAAATAAAAAGTTACACACACAATGTCCTCTCCATGCTTAATAATAAGCAAAATATCAAACAAATGTTTGGTACATGGGAACATATTTTTCTTTTGAAATCCCTATAGATGTGTGAATGAGATGAGTTTATTGAAGGATTACTTATTTCACTCAAGTTTTTTGAGAATATATATGTGAAAAAGAAGAGACTAGCCAATAGAAAGATAAAACATAGATGCATGTAATATCATAAATATAAAAAAATGGTGTTTGTTTTGCTTTCAATAAATTAAATATACAACATGTGTAACAATTATTACAAGTGTTATATTTTGATCAATTATCTGTTATACCTTGTGTTTTTTTTTTTTTTTTATTGAGAAACAACAACAAAACTACATTTAAAATGATAATTGATACCTAAGTTTTAAAGAAGAATTACTTAAAAAACCTCAAAAGGGAGATATATGTTAATAGAAGAAAAATGGGGGGAGAGAAAGGACTGAAAGAAGTGAAGGCTTAACAAGGTTGACGTTGACCACCTGAGCTCATCCTCCGTCTTTTAGATGGAAAAAGCTGCCGGAAATCACCATGAGCCACGGTGGCAACATGCCATTCATCCAAAGTCAGCCTCTCCTCCGATCCAGACTGCTGTTGGACGGTGGATGTGAATCCACCGTCCATAAACCCAACAGGATTATGGCACAGCGGTTTGACCCTTCGCCTGCCGGCTCCTACTGGCACGTTGCGAAGGGCCCCACCAGCCGTCCAGTATCTCTGGCAGCCCTTGCAGAAATGTCTGGGCTGATTAACGTTGTAGTTATTGAAGTAGCAAAACTTGGTTTCCATGCTCTTGCATCTTGGGCATGGTATGATCTTATCAGGTCTCTTTATCTCCTCTGTCCCATCTTCACTATTTTTTTTATCTTCTTTTCTTTCTCTTCCATACAACGTAATCGTTGTTCCAAACAGCTTAATCCCTTGACTAGCTTGGCCACTTTGTACCTGAGCCATTAATTTTAGAGAGAGGAACAAAGAGAGAATATTATTCTGAGTGAAGAAGGTTTAGGTTGGGGTGGAGGAGAAAAAATTGTGAAGGTGCTTTTTATATATACAAAGGGGAATAAAGCTAAAAGTGCACAATAGTTAGTACAATCATAAACCATGCCATGGGTCTTTGGCAGAAAGTCCATATGATAAACCCCAAACGTAGGTAGAATATAAAGTGCGTTGCCAAATTACACTAAAGAAAAGAGAAAAAGTAGTAGAAATTAGAAAAAGCTATGGATGAGCTTTTTGTACACATCAGGAGTCTACGTCATGCCCATGAAGTGCAAAAATGTATACATACAACACAACACTGGCCCAATCCAGGTAGATCGCTTACAAAGTGTAAAAGAGAATGGAGTATAATATATTGATTTATGCAATAAAATCTTATAATATACACCAGAAAGATACGAAGGAAAAGTACTGTTGGCTATTTGATAAGTGTATCATTGCTTTATATACAATGAGAGAGAAAGTAATTTCTTGTATTTAAATTCTACTTATAATCTATTTAATTTCAAATGTAAGCCAGCTCATAGATATTATATATACTAGCCAAAAGGGATTATCTCTCTCTATATATTCCTTGTTAGTTTCTTTAAAGAAAAAATTCAGAAAGAGAAACAAACGAATATTGTGTATATATTACTTAATTTTCTTTGAGACGACTAAATGCATTGATATATGCAAACTTGCAATTCACTCAAGTTTGGAAAATAAGGATGTTTGCTAGCTGATCATAACGGATAATTAAGTAATGAATGGTCTAGAATCTAGAGTCTAGAGCATGATTCGTTATTTGTTTAGATAACTTATTGTTTGGGTGTTGCTATCCTCCCACAGCCACATAGAAATGTAAACTATTGCCCGATTGGATTCTTTTACTAACACATGTTTTAATAAAAAAAATTAATACTGAAATTAATTTAAGTATATGTCTTAATTACATTTAATGGTTCAAATAATTTTATTAAAATATATTTAATATTTCAAAAATAATTTTATTAAGATTAATTTGACCTAACTAACAAATCCTTAATCAGGTCAAATTGAGTATATATAACATTTTTTTCTTTAAAAAAAAGTTTAACTTATTTAGAGAAAATTGTAATTTGACTCTTTAATCCATCCTAACATTAATATTTCATAAAATTTTAATTATCTAATTAATCCCTCAAAAGTTTAAATCATTAACATATTATTTCCTTTAAGATTTTGTTAATAAATAAGCCATTTAAAGATTGAAAATGCATGTCATCATATTATCCTTACACAAGTCTAAAGGGGTAAATAATGATCTTTCAATGATTTACTGATTTCATTTACTAAGGGACAAGATGTTTATTATGTAATATTTTTGACACTAATAAAATATAAAAATTAAACTCTATAATATATGTTAACCTAAATATATAATGTCAATATCATCGACAGATAAAAAGCAGTTGAACTAGACGTCTTAACATGTATATTACAATTTAAGTTTAGTTATAGAAAATATTTGAAGCTTGGAGAGTTTTAATTTGTTATTTATATCATCTTTATCTTTAGTAGTAGATCTCAAATTGAGATCTTAGATTATTTTTTTGTAGATCTCATAATGTCACATAGGATTAAAGATCTTTTAAGATTTTTTTTCATTTTTTTAATAGTAGATCTCATTTTAAAATCTTAAGAAAAGAAAAAAAATTATTCTTTTTTGAAGAATTATGCAGATATTAAGAGATCTTCTACAATAACTCATTTTTTATGTTGAAGATGTCTTCAACTTTTTTATTAGAAAATCAAGTAAAGATCAGATTTTAAACTCAAGATTTTTACTCAAAATTTTGCAACAAAGATATTCACGAAAAAAAGGTTTCATAAGGAAGAAGGAAATTAAATTGAAGAAACTATCTGGCTCTGAGAATGAGAATAGATATATATTCTACACGTGAGTAGGGATGCCTTTTAAAAGGGCAGTAGAACTATAGTAGGTCGGTCACGAACGACTCACGAATCAATTTTAAATATATTTCGTGCGTTTTTCTTTTCCGTGGATATATTGTTTCTTAAAGTGGCTTGCTCCTAATGGCATTTGGTAGCACTTTTCACGCAAAAAAGCCAACTTTTCATGTTCCAACAGATTTTTGGAAAACTTTAATGTATTTTTATTTCAAAAATACTTTTTACAAGCAACCGAACATCACACCAATTCAAAACCTTAATATTTAAGTTTGTGAGTATTCATCTTATATTTAACTTTTTTTTTATTTTTATTGAATGTACAATTTCATATTCACACTTATATTTCGACAACTTTTGTTGATTAAAAGCAAATTTTTAAGAAAAAAAATATTATCATTGCCAAAAAAATTGAACAGAAAAAATCGCGTAAGATAATTTTAATATTATTTTATATAGTGGAAAGTAAGTAATAATTTTTTTATCGATAAAGAAAGCAAATTGATGCTTCCTTTTCCATCATATAAAATTTAGTTGTGGGTCAGGTACCCTTTTAGTACGCATCATTTATATGATACTTTTATATACCATTTTTTTACTAAAGGATTTTTCATATTGTTAATTTAGAAAGTGATCCCATTTCCAACTCATTACTCTGTTTTATAATGAAGATTAGGAAGCATCAATTTGCTTTCTTTATCGATAAAGGACACACTTTTTCGTGAGAATTCTTTTAAAGTCAATCAGTACGTATTTATTTAGTATTTCATCAATTTTAAAAGCAAAGTTATATCCGAGCAAAATATCATAGTCATAGATTTCTAATTATAATAAGGAATTAAGGGGAAAAGTTGGATGTTGCATGTTGATCTAATCCAGTCACAAAATCGAACTCATTCATTAGTACTTTTTCTTTTCCATTTTCCTTTATGCAAGAAAAAAGTTCAGCTATCTATAAAATATTTATTCACTAATATTATGTGCAAGTATTGGCAAATATCATTTATTTATTACAAATGATATCGATAATAAATAAGACAAGTGCCGCAAGGCTAGCGAGAAAGAAGATGCAGCAAATTGCCTTCCTGAAATGAAATCAAAGAGGAAAACCAAAGCAAGAATATATGAGGTGCAGTATGGTAGGTATTTTTATTGTCAAAATTGAGATTTCATGCTGAGCTTTCAAAGCGACTTTCATTGTCTAAGTCTAAGTATCGGTAAATAAAACTCTAATTTTAATTAGAAAATATTATTAAAATTAACAGCTATAATACTGTAACTAAATCTTATCCTATGTGAAATTTAAATTTAAACTAGGGAGCAATAGAAGAAACATTCACCAACTTCCCCTTGGACACAATAGTGCTGCTACAGAAGCCACCAATCGACGCGATGGAACATGAGGAACACTGGAACAACCTGATTCTTTGATGCAAGTTGAGGATCTTCAACCTTCACATAAATATACTTCTGAAATTCAGCTTGTGCAGCAAACTCAACCCTTATCTCAGAATTAAGATTTGATTTACCAATGGCACAGGCTTTAGGAGGACAGGAATTTCTGTTAAACAATTGCCATCATATTGGGTGCATTTCGTAGAGAGAGAAAAAGTAAAGTTGATGAAAATAAATGAAGAATAAAGTAAAAAGTTCATCTTATTTCCAGTCTTCCAAATAAAAATAAAAGAATTTGTTACTTATGCTAAAACAGTTTTATAATCTACGTTATTCAGTTATAAATTATTTTAAAATAATTTAAAAAATCTATAAATTTATCAGAATTGAAAAATACTAATTGATCCCATTTTATTTTCTCTCTATTTTCATTCAAACAAATAACCAACCTTATTTTCACACCTCCTATTTCATTGGCACTGGTACCAAACAATGGCTAAACATATGGATGTAAAACAGAGAAAAAAGATAGAATTATATAAAAATATTGAACATTATTGAACATAAAAGGGAAGAATTTTATATGTAAAAGAAAATTGTACGTGGAAGAGCACAACCTCGTGTTAAAAAACATATCTTACTGGTTTGATTTTACTTTCAATCATGTCAGTGACAAGTTAAAAGAAATTGTGAGAAATAATGTGTTGAAACGCAAACGCTATACCTTTGTCTGTGGCACGGACGAAGGAGTTGTTGGGTTGGTAGCAATCTCTTGTTAGCGGAAGCGGAATGAACCTTTGAGGAGGTGAAAAATAAAGAAGGAGAAAAATATCATCCAGAGAACACATAATAATTTTAACGTGGAAAATTCCCTCAATGTGAGAAGTAAAAACTACGGGACACTGGTCCAGAAAAACTTCCACTATAAAAGTAGGATTACAAAAGAATGATTTTTCTAGTATCAGACTAGAGGCTTACTCACAAAATTTCTTCACCCACTAAGGATGGCTCACACTATTTTTATCTCTCACTGGGAGGATTTCTACTCTCACTAAAATTAGTGGATCACTCTTTTCTCTCTGAGGAACTTTTTCTCTCAGGTTTTTCTCTGATTTCTGATCTGCTATGAACTGAAGAATTAATCCTCTATTTCTGGGCCAGTGCCCCGTGGTTTTTACTTCTCACAGGTGTCTGATGATTACGCATTTTTTATGGCTCTCGGATACCTTCCATCACATTTGCCAGTAGTTGCCTGCAAATCTGCAAATAATTTTAATTTACAAGTATCAAGATTACTTTGTGTTAGAAGCGGATACATTTTTATGAACTCTTCTGAATTATTCGAATTTTAGTAACTCTCTGCAAAATTAGTTAGACAGCAGAAGGGGCGTGAATAGATGAATGTATTTTAAAGAAATTAATCATCCATACATCAAAATCAATGTTTTAACTTAAACTTGTTTCTCGGAATAGCTTCTTATCCGGTAAGGAAAGATTAATATTTTAAAATATAATCAAAATGTCAAAGATTAAATGAGTGTTACATTTCCATCAAATAATACATCATCATATATAATAAATTTATTGATTTTTATAATAATTATCTTTAAAATATATTAATAATGATTTCAATTTTGATGGTTGACGGTAGAAAAATTAAGTGTTTATTTATTATTCATTTCAAGTACATTATATTTTTACTATATTAAACCTGAAAAACAGAGACATTCTTATTCTATCATTTTAAAAGTATTGAATAAATTATACTGACATCACATATATATAGTTTCATCAAATTTCTCTCTATATCTCTTTTTTTCTTCTCTTATATTAGCTCTCCATATTTGTTTGATAAAACATTACTACATCGTAAACCTTATAAAGGATTCTGTTATTTTATTTTTGTAACCAAGAGGAATTTTGCTTTAAGCATAAAAAAATAAGGGGGTTGTACGCAATCTCAAAAATTAAGGAGAGTCTCAATGTAATTTACTTAAAATTATTTTTTATTCCATGGATATCTTGAAGATACATTAATCGTGAAATATTATTTTATATTAGTAGTGCATAAGTTCTTCATACTATTAAAAAAAAATATGGATAATATTTATTAAGAATGGTATTACATTTAAAAAAAGTTCATATCATATTGAATGTTCTCTTTTTATTATTTTATGTAAATATTTTTTTTATTAAATATGTAGAATATTTTGTTTTATTGGTACACTCTTTAGATTAGTTGAAGATCCCTTTTTTTTTACAACATTTACCACGTATTAGAGGACGTTTGGTATAAAAATATTTTCTTTATTTCCTAAGTTTGGTATGTATCTAAAGAAAAATATTTTCAAGAAATTGATAATTTCCTGAGAATTGTTTTTACCTACTTTCCCGCATAAACATTCTAATATAAGGGTCGTCATCCAACTATGGACCTATCTTGCCGTTGAGAGGGAGATAATAAATTGAAATCAAGTCAAGTACTCGGAATTATGATTTTTTTTTTTCAGGAACTTTTTATAAACAATGGACTGGATTTGGTCAGCCTGATTTGCTAGCCCATATATTCAAAAGCAAAAACTAACGAAGACATTAATTCATCATACGATAATGAAATGAAACTGCACTACACTTAAATAACAGATAAACAAGATTTATTCACACGTGTACATACAACAAAGCCTCAAGCAACTTCACTTCAAGAGGCTAAAAAACATAAAGGACTGCTCGTGTATGAAATAAAATTTTTTTTATAATAAAAAAATAAAAAAAATGTCATGTATCACTCCAGTTATCATCATCTTCACCATCATCACTCGCAACAACCTGAAAGGTTCTCCATTATGGATGCTAATTAGATATAAAATGCAGATATAAACACAGTTGGGAAAAGGGTAATAGATAACAAAAGAAGAGTGACCAATACCTGACGGATTGCATTTGCCTTCTCCAAAATTGCTGTAACTTTGACGTTTGCTGTGGAACCAGTGGTATCATTTGACTTTCCTGTTACTGTGGGCCTAAGGTTGAATGCCTGAACCAATAAATAAATGGCAAGTCAATGCAAAAGTTGACAACCATTAACATGATTTATTTTAATGTTGCTAGAACATGTTCTGGATTGATTTTTGTCATCAATTTGTAATTTAGAGGACTAATTAGATCTAAAAAATAACTAAGTATTTAATGACCATTTTGACGTATTTATAATTTATAATGAAATACGAAGTTGATGACACTTATATATGTGGAGGACCAAAATGTTTAGTTAACCTTAAATAGTTGAGATTATAACATTACATACTTTTGTTCTGATTTGATATAGGAAATCTTCTCTTTCATCTGTCTCCTTTCCCATTCTCAACTGGTTTGCTTCCTTCTGACCCTTCAACTTCTGCTGATCCAGCAGCTGCAGGAAATGCTCAATGAGATTAATACATTGTTAAATTCCAATATCTACCATGGCTGCATAAATACAGAGTTCAAGAGAAAGGTAAGACCAAATATTACCTTGTCCTTCAATTTATATATAATGTTATCATAAGATTCATGATCATCGTGATTAATTTGTATTTGCTCAACCTGGGTGAGCCTAGGCTGCTGGAGGATAGTAGAATCTGGAAGCCTGTGATCACCAATATGTTCAGCATCTACAGACATACAATACTGTGTCCCATTTGTCATATCCAACTGTGATTTTGAGACTCGCCATTGCGTTGGAGGAAGAGGAGGAGGAGGAGGTGGTGGTTGTGCAGGCTCTGCATGACTGTGTGACATAACAGCATTATTGCATTTGGAATGTTTTTTACTTTCTTTCTCAAGTGCAGGATTAACATTATCGTAACTTGGAAAATCAAGTAAAGGCCCGGACAGAGAATGTTCCACACCATTCATAGTACATGTACCATGTCCACTTTTTACATTGGTATCATCATTGGACACAGATTCAGTTGATGACCTTCTGCAAGGAGAATCATGTACCCCTTGGTCACTGCTTTCTGGATCCTCATCAGATTCCCACTGATCAGAATTATAGTCAGAGCGAGGGCTTCGACCATCATCTGATATGTATGGAGATGATCTACAGAAAGTGTCATCATCATCAGAGTGGGAAACTGAACCATCCAGAGGAAGGGAAGCTTCAGGGACCAGCTGGAAAGAAGGAAACATATCCTTTACGCTTTCATGACGATTACTGCCATCAGGAAATCTCAGTTTTAATTTGGAGGTCTCTAGTCCACTGACAGGATGGAAGGATATTTTCATATGTTCAAGTGGAGGTGAAGGAGGAAGTGACTTTATAGGATATCCAGAACCAACTTTCTCTTTGGAGGTTGTTGTCTCAGGAAGTGATTGTCCTACAATGCCATTTTGTCCACTCTGGTCCAATATAACAGATTTCAGAGAATTATAATGTTCAGATTTTTCATCGAAAGAAACTTTCCGCTGAAAGCTATTTATTAGTAATCTATGACTAAGTCCAAACACACGCGATGACTTTTCACCATTTCCCTGGTTGGGTTCAGTACTGTCCTTCATGTCAGGGGTCGATGGGAGAATACTTCCAGGTGCAATTACCCTGATTTCCCCTAAACTGTCCCTCTCAGTCTGACCAAATCCATTACTGTGCTGAGAATTGCCAGTGGCCTTTTCAGAGACACAAGCTTGGTCATCATTATGGCCTGATGTTAAGAATCTAGAATTTGGTTCCTTTACAATCTGCTCAGCAACCTCTTCTGATGATTCCTGTTCCTCTTTATAACCATTGCTCTTTTGCATTGAATTATGATGTGAACCACAATCTGTTTCACTTTTAGTGCTCAAAGGCCCTTGACCTAAAGAAGTTGACTTGTTAAAGTCAGGAGGTTTTGATGGCTCGAGTCCTAATAATCCACCATTAGTCCAGAACCTAACTGAATGATCAGCCAAAGACTCTCTACGAGTCTCTTCAGATTTGCATATATTGTTGTTGATCTTACCTGCTTCCTCATCTGGTAAGTTAGAGTTTTTGGAACCAGAAAATGATATATCAGTCTCAATTGGTGCTGACACTGTATCATTAACAGTAGAAGAACCAATGTAGGTATCAGTGCATACTAAGTTATCCAAAACAGAATTTTCACTTGTGCGAGGAACCTGCACACAGGCAGGAGTCTTGGAGGGATGAGAATCAGCTATATTGTTGGCTATTTCTTTGCTAACAGAAATATCTGATGGACTCACAGATGCCAAATTAGATGCATGCGGCTCTAATGTTAGAGCAGGAGTTTCTTGCAATGACAATGAGTTGGGCAAATTCGCAAACATTTCTTTGTTTAAGGAAACAGTATCTGTGGTCATTTCTTCACTATAAGGAGAATTTGATGGATTCACAGGTTCCAAATTTGATGTATGTGGCTCTACTGTGAGAGGAGGAATTTCTTGCAAGTCGGGCAAATTCCCAAATTTTTCTTTGTTGAAGCAAACAGTGTCTACGGTCATTTCTTCACCATAAGGAACATCTGATGGACTCCCAAGTCCCAAATTAGATGCATGTGGCTCTGATGTGAGAGGAGAAATTTTTTGCAATGAGTCAGGCAAATTCCCGAACATTTCTTTATTGAAGCAAATGGTGTCTCTTGTCACTTCTTCACTATAAGGAACATCTGATGGACTTACAGGTCCCAAATTAGATGCATGTGGCTCTGATGTGAGAGGAGGAATATCTTGCAGAGAGTCAGGCAAATCCCTGAATGGTTCTTTGTTTAAGGAAGCAGTGCCTCTGGTCATATTTTCTCTATCAAGATCATCAGATGGACTTACATATCCCAAATTAGATGCATTTGGCTTTGATAAAAGATCAAGAACATGATTTTCTTGCAGTGAGTCGGCTAAATGCCCTTGTTCTTCATTTAAGGGAATAGTATAATCAGTCTGGGAAACGACATCAGATAAATTATTGTCCATTAAATTAGGAGGAGCTTCAGTAACTCCATTTTCAATCATTCCACAAGTGACACGTGAAGATAACTGCTGCACCTCTCGTTTTGTTATATAATCAATATCATTTTCAGATTCTGATTCAATGGTGTTGAGAGCATCCACATAATTATCAGGTTCACTATCAATATCATCAGTTTGAACCCTATTGCGGACTGGTTTAAGGTTGTTTTCTTCAGTAAATAGGACATGATTGTAGTCAATGTTGGTTATGGTAACAGCCTCATTCACATGCATATTTGAGTCATGCTTTTCCACAAGCCTCTCCGGAGTTTTATTTCTATCACATGTTTGACTCTTAGATTCCATTATCTCTTCCTTTTCATCCCAAGTAACACCAAATGAACTAGAGGCAACTTGCTTTTCCAACGAATCATGTGAAATACTATCATCTATATGATGAGATACTGATGACAGAGTATCAGCTTTCTGTTTCAATCTTGTAGAGGATGGTTCTTTATAATCTGGCTCATCAGAATGCATAGAATTGCTTGGATGGAAAACACATTCAATGTAGCCAGCACCAGATTTTGAATCAAAAGAATTTGAATAATGTTCCAGATCTGATTTCATTGTCATATCTATGGTGGAGGCTGTTTGTGGGGAAGAAGTTTGCCCATTGACAGCAGAAGAAATAGATTGCATTCTGGGTAGTCAATATAATATGTAAGTGTTGATTTTGAATGAACAACAAGTATGCCAAGATTAGACATATATAGATGTAATACCTTCCACTAGTGCTATGCCTCTGTTCACCCTTTAAAATATCTCCATTCCTTCGTGATCTTTTCTTCTGTCCAACATTTTTTGTGTAAGCATCAAGAAATTGTTTGCAAAAAAATCAATGCATGCATATGACAGGAAAGAAACAGGGTTAAAAATAATCTTCCCCCTGAAATGCTAGGATCATTATTGTACCTTGCTTTTATGAGATTTCCTTGCTTTTTCAGTTTTCCCAGAGTAAGATTCGTCTGAATCTGCAGATACTCTTTTAAAGAAGGTCGGATCTGAATATCTCCTGAAACAAGATCCTAGACCACCAGTATCAAATCTGATGGACACAAGGAATATGTCATTAACCAGTACAGGCCACTTGATTTAAGCAGGACTAGTTGACTGTATTCAACTCTTTCCAAACCAGAGAGAGATGCCAAATAGGACAGGTACAAGATCCAGGGCCACCAGTCCAAATTTGAACTAGACTGTAACTTTTTATCATCTAGACGTTGTAAATTAGTCTAAGTAGTAACTAACTAATCTTGCTAATCTCAAACAGAAAGACAAAACAGGGAAGGAAATTTAACATACTTATCAAGCAAGTGTACACGTGGAGGATCACGACATTCTTCATATGAATCCATAATAAAGTGAGGCAAGTCATTGTAAATGAAATGATTTCGAGCAGCTTTCATGCGTGGATGCCATTCACAACCTGAAAGGAAACTGCTTTTCATTAAGAACTCCTATAATCTTTGAACATCGAAACCATGATCATTAAATGATGTCGTATTACAAAATGAAGTAAAATATACAGATATATGCTATCTAAAAAGTGCATAAGTCTAGCTTAATGCCACTTGACTGCAATCAGGTTGAATGTAATCTGAAATAAACATTACTGTCAAAATTATATATATTATGAGTTTTCTTTTTAGTGTCTTTCACACATCAGCTTCCATGTCAAACAAATCACAATGTACTTCATCATATTTACAGTAAATCATGACCATATCAGCCCCTATTTCATCACAATACCTTGACTCCTTGAACATATTGAAGACATGAATACTGAACCAACCACAGTACTTCCAGTTTCCTTAAAGTTTTAGAGGTCTAGTAACAACATAATAGCTTGCATGCTAACAAAGATCTATCTATATATTTTTGCTTTGTGGCAGACCCAAAGACAAATGAGATTTCTCAGCAATTTCCGTTTGACAAATGCAAAAGAGAGAGCAAAAGCGGATTAAAGTGGATATCATGAACAATGAAAAGAAATAGAAAGAAAATTCATTGAAAACAACCTAACTTCAATATGATTCAGCTGCCTGATCAGCACAATACTAGACAAAGCCCTTCACATTACTTCATTGATACAAATTCTAGTGTGTCAATTAATGTTTAGTGATCATTGGTATATCAAGATTCTACTCAAAGAAACAAGTTTAAGTTTGTGATATAATCATATATTTAACATGGGAATAACTTTCTCAAAAGCTACTCTATTTGATTCACTCGGGACATAAATATGTTTATGTCAGAACTTGTAAAACAGTAATGATTTGCATTCTGTGACATTACTTGGAATGAATTAATTTAAAAATAACACTTTTTCTTGGTACAAATATTATTTTAAGATATATTTTGGCAGGGCACATGTTCAAATCTTAGAAATAGCCTCCTGATCCCATTAGGCTGCCCTTTATATAATTTGGGAGAAATTCTATGTGGTTTTCAAAATTCCCTTAAAATAAAATTTGGTAAAGATACACCCTCATTAAGAAAAATACAATAACTCTATCTTTCTGTGGCAATAACATTCAGAGATGAAATTAACATCTTCTGAAAAACAAAAATATTTCCAATAAGTCCACACATAGAATGAGATAATTGCCTAAAAGAACCATACCAGCTGTGTAAGCTAAATGTATGTGACTTGTTTGTGCCAATACAGCCTTCTCCAAGGCAGGTAGTGAAGCTTCAATGTTTTGAACCTGAACCATCAATCTATGACTCCTGGAAGCTGTTGTCATTACTTGCTCTTGCAGACCATGAAAAACCTCTGCTGCAAAACTACAATTTTCAAAAAAGTTTCATCATTCATGAATATCAACACAAATAACAGGAAAACTAGAACTACTTAGATTAAATTGCCTTCACCACACAAATATTAAACAAGGTTTCAACAAGCATAGAGTAAATGTCACAATTATCAGTAACTGTGTAATTATATTTACCCTAGATAATAGAGCACACATACCAAACACACAAACAGATAGCAGAATAGGATGAAAGTACACAGTGGGCATTGGAGAGATTAAATTGAATCCAATGCAAGAAATCATTATTTATTTTAACATTAAAATTTTCATGATTTATTTTAAGAAATATGCAAACATAATATGGGATATTTCCAAAACAACAAACACACACCATAAGTAAGGCTTTACATCTAGCAAAACTAACAATAATTACTAGCTATTTAAGCACTAATTCTCACAAAAGAACAACTTGTCCAAATAGGGTTCAGCAAGGATAAGGTTTTGAAGAAAGAACACACAAGATCCCACATTCGTTCTACTCTATCAAAATCAAAATATATAATCAAATTGCTTGGAGTTCCAACCTTGCCAACAAGCTCTATAAATACAACAACAACAACAACAACAACAACAACACCAACACCAACACCAACAACAACAAAGCTCTACAAGTACAAGAACTTAAAATTTTAACTCTTCCGCAACCATAGCCCAATTTCATTGTAACTTAAATCAAAATATAAGTTTTTGAATAGTAACTCAGATCAAAATAAGGAGTAAGACAGAGGGGAAGAAGGTGGCATATATCAGTAATGACGATCCGAAAACTAGAAAAAATCCACAATGGCATTCAGGTTAGTCATATTCATTCTACTTCGGACTATATTTACAGCTGTTTAGCTGGAGCATGACATGGAAGTATTAGTTTAGTTAAAAGAGAAAACCTCTAGAAGAAAAATCAAGAGTCAGCACACAAAGTTAAAACAAGAAAGCATTTTTAGACAAATCCATTCCTCGAAACTATTGCACCTCGTGAACCATCCAAACTCTTAGAGAGAAAATGATTTAGAGTGATTATCCAAAGAGCAATCAAGGTCGAGCTGTACGCAACCTATACGAGTCTACACAAAGCTCAACCAAAAACAAAAGTCAAAGAGCATTTTGTCTCCTTATCAATTGAAACTTGGCCCAAAATCCGAAAAATAAAAAACAGACCTCAATTCCAACGGCTAAGTATCATTCTCTCTAAACAACAAACTCAGCCTTAATTCGTTACAACTAAAACCAACATTCTCAGCAACCCCAACCTTCAACCCCATTAGAGCCTCGAAACTACAGAAACTAACCAAGCCCATTTCCAAAACAACTCCCATAAGCATAAAAATTGCAAATTGCACCTATTTAAACAAACCCAAATGAAAAAAAAAAAAAAGAAAAAGAAAAAAGAAGATGATATCAAAGAAAACATACTCAGCAAGATCACCAAGTTGCCTCAAGATTCCAACAAGACCAGCCACAGCCACACCATCCAACACAGCTTTAGGGTCCTCTTTGTTTGTCTCTCTGTACAACTCAGGCTGCCCCAAACCGAACTCATTCCTCACCTGCAACCTCACCAGAGGCATTTTCCTCTCACTCAAACAGTGAAAACCCAAAACAAAGTTCTCTTCTCTTTTTTTTTTTTTTCCTCTTTTATTTACCCCCTTCTAGCTGTTAACTCTTCTGCTGAAACAAATGAATGTGCGTGTAGGACGAGAAGCATTAAATGAACGAATTAAGAGAGAGATATCAACAACAACAAAAACAAAAAAATGGATTTTTTGTTTTTTTGCGCGGGGGGGGGGGGGGGGGGGGAGGTTTTAGTTTTAGAGAGAGAAATTAGGTGGGTGTGTGGATTGAAGCAGCTTAACTGCCGAAGAGAAGCGACGAAGAGTGAGAAAGCAGGTTAAGTGTACGGATCGGTGAGGTAAGGGAGAAGAAGGATATTGCCAACCCTGCAAGCCATTCTTGAACCGAAATCATTGTCTGAGAAAACATGGCTGGAAATTTAAAATACCAAAAATACCCTCTGTCTTTTCTTTAATGCCTTACGTGTCCGGAAAGTGTTGTGTGATAAAATGACTGGTTTGGGTCTCTGAGGTGTGACCAAACTGTGGCTTTCTTTCTATGGCTCCGAACCTTCGACGTGGGTACCACAAACTTTTTGAGGTTTGGTCAAAATGGTAAAACGCAAAGGGACCCTGCTAGACATGAATCGGAACATGTTCAATTTTGTTTCTGAAATCCTATTGGGGTCAACTTGTGAAAGGAAAAAAAATATAAGACGAAACAAAAATTGAGAATAGTGAAGTAGTAGAATTATACGTATGTGATGTGGATAACGCAAAAATACGGTGCTTCGGGTGACAATTACGGATGGAATGGCTTCTGATGTTTCAATTTCAGGGATTTAATGCTAAGATCTACAATGTGTTTGATGTGGTGGGATATGTATAGCACCATAGCCTTAATTAGTTCAAGGATCTAATGCTAAGATCTAAATTTGTTTTTATGTGATGGGATGTGTATAGCTAGAATGCTAGAATATTAATTAGTTAAAAGATATTGAAATTTCTTATATTGAGAAATTGATGGATTTTTCAAGGGTAGTAGTAGTAGTAGTACGCACCTAGATAGCCATTCATAAATGAATTATACGAAAGCAGTTGAAGTCATTTACTTGAGCTGCTAAGTAACGGCGACTGCATGTTACACTGTAATCTTTTCTTGCATGCTAATTAATTTGATACTAATAAGGAGAGAGAGGGAGTAATGGCATGGCAAAGGCTACATAAATCTAAGTACGAAGATGGTATTTTTGGCAAAGAAAATAAGAAAATAAAGTAAAGGAAACGGGAAAAGGAAAGTGATAGAAAGAGATTTGTCATTAATAAGAGTAAGGCGCAAACAAATTCATATGTCCTTTGCCATACATCATAAATGTAGATAAGGGAAGTTTTTCCTTTCTTTTTGGATTAAGCTATAGTAGCCAATGGATGAATTGTAATCCACGTCTTTTAAAAAAAATTCTATCTAGTAATAAAATGTAATTGTAAATGTATTACTTGATATACCAAAAAAAAAAAAAAGAGATTTTGATATATGGGCTATCTAAGTGGAAAATGGATAACAAAAAATAACATAATCATGATAAACGATTTTTTGTGAGGCTTTAATTCGACATTGTAGTCAACATTTGCATTCTGAAAAATGCACGATTCGTGGAGTAGTTAACAGTAGTGCTAACAAAAACAACAACCTAGGGCAATTTCACCAAATCCTTGAGGAATAAAATATGTTCAACCGTCTCTTTCGTTGAGTCCGTAAGAGTTGACAAATAAATCTAAACGTTTGGTGAAAGATTTGACTTGGAACAGTTATCTAGAATCTTTATTGGCTTTCACTTCACCCAAAACAAATGTCATTTGATTCGTTTGATTCTAATTATATTAGTATTACCAAATTGATCATTATACTAATATTATTCCCCAGTCATTATAGTAACACAGTAACACTCTGAAATCTTTGAGAGAGCTACATATTCTTAATTTGTGTTTTCGAATCCTTGTTTCAACCAATACACACACAATCGCGCATAATCCCTAATCGGTAAGTAGAAAGTAGAAACTCACCATTTATTTAAATACATTTTTTTTTATATTGCGTGCGATACATGGTGTACCAACATTTAATAAATTTTATTGATTTAAGTCATTTAAATAATATCATATAGCTTTTAAAGTTTAAATATAATAAATATTTACATCAAACAATTATTTTTTAATTTTTTTCCATCATGAATACATAATAAAAAAAACACCTTTAATAAATTAAACAATAACTATTCTGGTAGCCAATATTTATTTTTACATATAATTGAATTCTATTTTTGTTGTTTTTTAAACTCTCACTTCTTTTAAAAATATTTCTATTTATTTATCATGAGCTATTAAATTCATATGAATGGATGAAAACATAAAATAAAAAATTTACATTGATGATTTATTTGAATCAATTTCATCGCTTAAATACAAAAATGAAAAAAAAATATATACATAAATACGACAAGAAAAAGAAGAATAAATCATATTTTAATTCAGTATCGAATATTTATTTCGAACATGAGCATTTGAAACAAATTTAAAATGGTGATACTCATGTTGTGGTGAACTATGGCTTGTATTTTGTGTATAAATAACGATGATTTGTATATGAGCCAACATTATTATCAAGTAGTACTATAATTCCAACAAAGTGCCACAACGGCTCTCTGCTTGCCAAATCCAATGCTGCCATTAATTAGCTGCGTAGTGGAAAATTCACGCTGTTGCGTCACAGTAATCAATGTAGACAGGCATTTCAATTTGTTTAGGTTTCACAATATTCAAAAGGATAGAATAGAACTTATATTTTAATTACTTTGTTAATTTATCATATATAAATTAGATCATTCAAGTTATTGGATTGTGAAAAGAAGTAAGTGAAAGCAAATAGAGTATAATAATTATGCGTAGCAGGCTAGATAAGTAAAGCAAGGTGTTAACATGTATTTAGGCATATTTGGCCAAAATTAACTGCTCATTGCAATTAATTATATATTCATCCAAAATGAACTACTCCTTTCTCTATGTATGAATGAATTAAATTGTTGGATGACTTCAATTTTCCATTCCTTTTCTTCCTGGTCTTTTTTTTTAATCTTTTCTTTGTGACCTTTTATTTTATGTGTCATTAATTTGTTGTTTACTTTCGTTAAAATATGGTACATAGAAAGTAAGATGATTGTGCTGTCCCATTTCTTTACAGAGTATACGTATCCCAAACAAGAATGATATTTATTAATTCATACGGCCAGTTCAATGGGATAGTTACTTAGTTCCTTTTTCATATTCCAATATTAAAATAAGTCAAGGTGTAAATACTTAGTTATGCTTAACTTTTCAGTAAAAAAAAAAAGTATGCTTAACTCTCACTTAACACGGGTAGAAAAAATTAAAAGAAAAACGGTAAATCTATCAAATCTACTCAATTTATACTTTCATGAGTAGTATATTATATTGATGTAAACATGTTTTTTAATCTCAATTATCACTAGTAAAAAAATGTTTTCAAGAACACCTAAAGTTGTAAGTATAATATCTCTTCAACCATATGTGTTTTGCTATTTTGAACACCCCACGCTCACAAACTTTGGAAATCCCTTTGCAATAGAATTTTATAAATGTTGAAAATAACTTGTTTGTATTATCCGTACGTAGGTATCATTGTATCAAGAAATCATATAACGTATCATTAGTAAAAGAAGGTGAGACATTTCATTTCTTGATTTTGTTTGTTAGTTTGTGTCTTCAAATAGGATTCGAAGTCAAGTCTCTTAAAAGTTCCAATTTTTTATTTAATAAATTAATAAATGAAAGATTAAATAAAAGGGCAGACAGAGATAAGAGTTTCACATGATATCCACGGGAGCTACTTACACATCCCGCAAATACAGATAAGGGCAATCAGGTGATGGGATCATGGTACCTGTGCTCACCATTTCTCTATTATTATATTACTAAAGCCACACAGATCATTCATGCATGCAATGAAATAAATCAGTATGTATGGAGGTTTCGAAAGATATATAAATTTTTAATTATGTCTTGATAAAATTAATCAGCCACTAAGAGTTACATCACAAACCATTTATTTAAGAGTTTGGTTAGCTTCCAAGATATGGTAGATTCAAATTAACACAAAGGAAAGAGGATTTTCTGCTAATTAACTTATTCCTCCAAATTCTTTTCAGTTCGTTTCCATCAAACCCTCCACCATCGATCGGCGAATACGTTACCAACGGGAGACATTGGAATTCATTCTTTCAAGAGCACAGTTAATCGAGTTCTTTCAAAATTTCTTAGGTGTTTCAAAATTAAAATTTCTTTAAGTTGATTTTTTTTTTATATAAGTTTTCTTTAAGTTGATGTACATATAAGAATAGACGAAATTAGCGGATGAATAGCAAATAAGAAGTTCTATAATTAATTAATTAATGTTGCAAGTTATATCAAATATTATCGGGAAGAAAAGCTATGCAAGATAAATCTCTTATGATTTAGGCTTATTCTTCAGTTATAGTTAAGTCTACGGTTCTGGTTCATGTGCAGACACATATAATGCATGAATTTATATTCTTCTCATTGTGATTCTTTCCATCGTTTTCTGTTACTATCTCCTCTAAAATTATGGCAAATAAGAGTTATTCTAATTTTCTCACCAATCCATCAAACCCTCTTTTCTTCCATGCATGCAAGTGAAAGTCCATCTCAAGTGCTTGTTTTTCCACCATTAAATGGTAGAAACTATCATTCATGGGCTAGAACAATGAAACTGGCTTTTTGCCACAAGAACAAATTGAAGAATCTATGGACTATGGTAGTATTCCTGTTCCATACTTTCATTGATGTCAAATTCGATCCATGCAGTTTGGACTTGGGAGAGGTGTAATGTGATGGTTCTTGCATGGATTCATTGTTTGATTTAGGACTTGATGTTGCAATCCATCCATGGATAGATCGAATTTGCAAAGGAGACATTCTCAATATCTTTGATCTGCTAGAGAACATCTATCCTATATGCATCAAGATACACTAACTGTCACTGAGTATTTCACTGAATTAGAATTCTTATATATATGGGATGAATTGGATAATTTCAAGCCTGTTCCTAATTTAATGTTTGATTCCTTGTAGCTGTGCTTCTATACAGTTGTTTCAGGCAATGCGTTTGGTTTTGGAGACGAAAGTCATTATAATTTTATGGGGTGTTCGGTTTTTAGATTTACATGTGGGGGAAGGGATATAATTGTGTGGTAGCATGCTTTCAATGCTCATCTTATAAATCAAATGTTAGTAATTATTAATTTATTAATTTTTGTTAACTGAATATTTGAAATTCACAATTTCTTTTTAGTCTTTTTTTATTATTAAGTCAATTGATATGTGCCTAGCACATAATGCTTTCCAAGCTCAAATAGATCGTTAAATGCATCATTTTATATGATAAATGGCTTCCTTTTGGTATGAATATAGCTTATGTGCTTTAATGAGGTGTTTGGGTCTAGAATTAATGTTTAGCAGGTGAAAACAGCAGAGAATTATGCAGAACAGAAGCTACCGCGACATCAAGCCTATGTACTACCGGGGGTACATAGGCAGCTCTGGAAGTCCACGCCCCAGGCGTGGGATCCCACGCTCCAGGCGTGGGAAAGTGCCTCCATTTGCAAATTTCTCTGGATAGCCACGCCCTAGGCGTGGGAACCCACGCCCCAAGCGTGGAAACCTGCTGTTTGTGCAATTCTGAACGCTGAGAGAGGGCAAAACAGAGTTTTCACTTACCCTCTTATAAATACTTGAACCCACAACATTGAGGCATTCTTCCAGCACGAAAAATCATTACCAAGGGAGAAGAAGAGAGCTTGGGAGCTTAGCTAGGGCTTGGGTGTGAG
>PYAF01000205.1:4287834-4324512 GCA_007407185.1 Glycine tomentella | reverse complement strand
GATGTGGGTTCCCTAGTTACTCTAGGTTGCGTTTGGTACAACCATTATCTTGTATATAATGCTTTACTTTTATGTTCATGTTTATGTCACATTTAGCTTTCACATTTCTTATGCCTAACAAACTTCTCTTAGTTACCTTTTGTCATCCAACCTTGAGATATGATTTATGATTTAATTGACCAAACAATCCTCGTGGGAATGATATCTGTATTTATCACTTTATTACTTGAGCGACCGGTGCACTTGCCGAACGCGCAACATCAATCTTATATTTTCAGTTCATATATTACTTATATATCTTGTGTTTTTTTCTAAGTTTAATCATCATTAAATTTCACTTGACTTTAAAAAAACAGTTACATTGTTTCAGACATGTTAAATGTGTGATGCATATTTTTCCTTTGAAAAGAAACATCTAAATTAAGATTAAAAAAAAAAACTGCTTGAAATACGATTCAAACCAAACAACAGACATGACTGCCACAGAAGACGTTGAAATACAAGTCGAGAGATAATATGTTTGGAATAAATTTATGGCGGAAAAAATTACTTAATTTTTGATAGTGAAAATAAAATAATAAATAGTTACTTTTATATTTTATTGATATTACTATTACTATGATTTTGTAGGATAGAATGAATTACATGTTATCCAAATACACTAGTACTAGTAGCTAGTGATGGCCGTGGTCAAGAGTCTGAAAACTGGTGCCAGGGTGGAGGATCTGGGTTTGTTTGATGCGCTTGCAAATGTGTCTGTATTTTGCAAAGGTTTTGATAAGTTTTCTGTCACATTTTGGTAGGCCCATTTCTACCGAGTGGTCCAACCCACATAATTAGCAATTTGCAGAGTATTATCTGACATGAATGGTCCAAGAGACCATGTAGCATTAATTCCCAAAAGCTCTCATACATTTTCATCCCTTGGGATCATGTGATCATTCTAAACATATTAGCTTCGACACTAGCCAGCCAATAGGCAATAGGCTCAAAACTCAAAAAGAAAGTGTTTTTTTTTTTATTAGAACGTACAATTAAGGTACCGAATTTAGGATCCATCCAATTATGGAAGGGATATATATGTACCATAGCACCTAACCATTCCATGCTTCGGATAAAATAAAAATATATAGCGAACTAATAAAGTTGTTTTCGTGTTATTACCACGTTGATGAATGGGATAGTCTTAGAAGTTAGATCGAGAGGTAAAATTCAAACTTTTTAAGCAATTTGTCCCTGCAAAGTAGCTCAAGTGGTAGTTATCAGGACACGGGTTGGAATCTCCCTATAACACAAATCATTGGGTTTGATCTTCCATCAGGAAAATGTTTTGCTCCTTAAGTGCAGTTGATTGGGTAACATAGCCACCAACACCCCCAAAACATCATACCATATAACAAATATAATTAATAAGCACACTCGCTTATCTTGCCTCAACCTCTATCACACATAGATTACTGGTTCTAGTGAATTCACTTTCATAATCGAATATAAGGTCCACATTGTCACCAATATGCTTTGGAATTTTGTCTGGACCTGATTATCTTGAGAAGTTGGCAAACACTATCCAATAGCTTTTGGTCACTTCTTAGGCTAAAGAGGTCTATCCACACTACCACAACCCCATACGATCCAATTATGATCATTCCGGAAGCAGAAGTACATAAAAATAAAAAATATAAAAAAAGCTCAATTATGTTAGCTTATGGATTGGTCAGTACCTACATAATTGTGCCCAAATTTGAGATCCTTAAGTCGACCCACATAGGCTGAAGTAGTAGCCGGGTATGGTTGTCTTCTTTAGGTCAGCTTTACAATATGGAACCGTATCAAATTTCCCATCATCTTTCTTTTCAACCATTGCTTTGCATGAGCCATCTTTGCTTTATTGCCTAGCCACAATGGATCCAAACATGATCTGACAAGGAACACCCAACATTTGGTGTTTAGCTTGTTGGCATAATTGAATCAGTCTTGAAAATTTGTTCCTCTGCCCGTTGGGGAATATTATTGATTATTGATATGATTAGCCTGTTATGGGGCTTATAGTTTATGGGCTTATAGTATGGATTGTTACCATTAGACTAGCCCAAATGCCCATTAATGAGCTGTAATTAGATTATTGGGAAATTATTACCTCTTAACTCATTTTTTTAAATATTTTTATCCATTTTAGGATAATTTTTTAAAATTACGCGAATGTTTCGTTAAATTCAAGCTAAATCAGCTATTGTACACATTGTAGCTCGAACAACCAGTTATCATTTTGGGCTTTGCTGAGAATTCCTCTCTCTTTCAGCATTTCCCTAGTGTCTTTGAAGTGAATTTTGTGAGTGAGATTTTAGCTTGGTTCATGTATAAACAAAAAGACATAAATACATAATGAACATTTAGCCTCAACTAAATAAATTTCTGCTTAATATATTCTTATTTGCTCTTGTAATCTTATTGTTGTTTCTTTTAGATACATACATATATACTTGGGTGCCTTAGTTCTCTGATAAGATGGTTCTAGAGAGACAAATAAAAAAATAAGAAAGTCAAGTGTCTTAAAAATTCTATAGAATGGTCATAGAATATTAAGATATAATTTATAATGTTATTTAGTTTTATTTTAAAGTCAGGTGTAGGATTATAATTATTTAATTTCCTAAAGTCAAGTCAAATATTAATTTTTTTTCATAAAATTTTGGTGTTAATTGCTAAAAAAATAGTGAGTGCATTAGTAATCCCTATATATATATATATATATATATATATATATATATATAGGGATTAGGTTATTTATAATACAGTAGATAGTTATTAATTAGCTTTCTAACACTCATATATGGGTTATATTTGTTATGGTGGATCATAATTCACAAGAACACATCTTTTAAGTTTTTACATTGACTGATCTTACAAGAATGTCCTTTTACTTGACGCCTTATTCGTTATTACAAAGGGCCTTCTTTGTTAGTTGTCTTCCAATTTTTTCTCAAATCTACCTAGAAAATACTAATCATTATAATTTTTTGGATCCTAATAACAGAAACTTAAGATAGTTTATCCGCCCCTAAAGTAATATTGATACATACAAAAATAGTTTACCTTTAATAGATTCCAATATATCCTTGCAGAATTTTATCTTTTTGGCTAAATATGAGACTAATTTTTGTTTAAGATTTTAGTTCATTATCTTTTAAGAAGAATGTAATTTGTAAAAATGAAACCTATGTCAATTTCTTACAAGTTGAACCTATGTTTTTTTTTAATGAATATAATTGATTTTCTTACTTTATTTAAAGAATGTGCTTTTCAAATCAATAATCAATAAAAAACAAAAATTTAATAAGTGATCTCGAATTCAAGATCTAGATATTCATTTAGTTAAATATTCAATAAAAGAATTTTTACTATTCAAAGTGATATTATTTGACTTGAATATGATTATTTTTGGTGAAGATATTAAATTTTATTAATTCAATTTCACAATAAACTTTGTTATTAAATAAATCAAGTTTATAAATTTTATAGTAATATTTCAATAATCAATTCCATTTTAATAAAATATAATTTTTTTAATATATGTGGATTATAATATTATCTATTATCTAAAACTTAGTATGTATATTCTTTAAAAAAAAACACTCGGTATGTATACGAGATTAATTACCAAAAAATGTTTTAACATAATTAATGTTAAAATTGTTAAATTCATATAATTAATATGAAAATTACTCAATGGATAATTAAAAGGATCACTTTCACACATATATACATATAATATTTATCACTTATTTTTTTAGAAAAAAAATATTAACAAGTTACTCTTTTAAGAGTTCAATAATTAATAAATTAATCCAAAATGATTATTAGCTAATATGTACATTAATTCAACAAAAATAAGTTACAAAGTATTTAATACAGATCATCTTCTTATTTGTTAAATAAAAATATTAACTTATTTTGGTAATATGAGATTTGAGACCTTAAAGTTTAGCCAAGACATCTTTCAAGTTTCATGTATATTCTTTTTTATTTAATATTATAATATTTTATATTATAATTGTCCACTCTTTCTTTTTTTATTATTCCTTTATTTCTTTCGATTATGACTCATCGCTCATGAATGCTTAATTTTGTTCATCTAATCTATCAGTTCCTTTCAATTCACAACTAGAATTCACATATATAAACAGTTTTGTCATTAAAATTGAACTGTGAACTATTTTCAATGTATTAATTAATTATTAATTGAGATAAAAAACTAAAAGATTAATAGGACTATAGGAGTATAAAATTGATAATTAATATTTGATTTTAAAAAAAAAATTGTCTTAGGCCTCAAAATTTATACACGCAACCTTGATGATTGCAATAAATTGAATGCATGAATTAATTAATTGGTAAAAAGTTGTTTTAGTTTAATTAGTAATATCAAATTTCAATATTGAATACTTTTTTTGGTTTCATAATATAAGACGTTTTAAAAAAAGTTATTTCAAAATATTTATAAAATCAATGCTATATTAAATTTTTATTTTAAATTATTCTTAATAAATACTTACTGAGAATAATGGATAAGAAACATAAATAAGTCATTAATTAAATGGATAAATGATATATTAAAAAAATACTTAATATTTTCTTTAAAATTCAACAAATTAATTAGATTCCTTGGTATTTATGAAAAACCTTAAACATCATAAGTTGTGAAACGGAAAGAGTATACCAACTATTAAATAGTTGAAGGAAATTTTGAAGCCTATAAATCATCCTTCAGGACTCAAGTTTAGTACATTCAATCATATTTGTACACCAAAAAAAGAAGAATACATTATTCCCACATAATTTTGCTAATAAATCATGACCAAGTTGCAACCTTAATGATATCCTGAACACTAAGCAAATCAAAATAACCAAATCATTAAATAAAATTTCATCATGTACCACTCGCAAATGACAACACTAAACGAGCTGTACTCAAGCAAAAAAAGATGGTTACATAATGCATATCATTTAGTTCCATGACTACTAATGACAATATTTCTTCTAAATAATCCCCTTTTTGTTGGCAATATATCTAAGAGAAGTTGGCATGAGAAGGTAAGAACCTTTTGAGGGACAAGGCATTTCCAGAAACTTTAGAAAATATCAAAATCGGTAATTAGAGATTACTAATTCCGAAGGAATCTGTACACAGATCGAACTTAATTAGAAAACATGTGAGCTGCCTAATTTCAAAACCCATGCATCTGCCCTTTCCTTAAATAGGGAGATTGAATTTAATGGGGACATAATTACATAAACACCTTTAATAATTTGTGTATGTTTTTCCTAGACCAAAAAACTCATCCACCTCAATTTACAAGCCCAAACGTCATTTCATTTTTTTACCACTCTCCCGTATCTACAAGATAGACATTTTTATCTTTTGAAATTTGAAATAATCTAGACAAGGAATGTTTCAGAGTAATATTAGCCATTATCATGCCAGGACAATTTCCAACCTTCTCTACACCCTGTTTTGGAACCAATTCAGAGTAATATTAGCCCAAACTCAATATTCCCTCCGTATCTCGATCAGTTTTTGACTGAAATTAATTATTAATAAAATAAGTGAACATTTCATATAAATATGATAATTCAAAACTTTTGGTTCATATTAAAACTGCAGAGGATTTACATCTATTTATATAACTTTTGGGGAAGGGAAGTTAATAACACGAGACTGATAGAACTTGACTTGTATCAAGGGTTAAAAGAAGGATTTACTCTACAAATTACTATATTAACTTGATTAGTATAGAAGACACATGAGAATGCAAAATCCATTACATCTTTGGGGGTTCAATTATTTGTCAGAGTTCATATTAGAGTACTAACCGCATTTCAATAGATTCAAGAATTCATATATAATACCCCATGAAAAATCTTCCTTTATATAATACTCTACCATAACAACACAAAGTTAACTTTTTTGAGAAAACAAGATTTTTTTGTTAATTTATTAATTTTATTAAAAAACAAACTCCTTTCTCTCTTTTTCCTTCACCATTTCTCCGTACTAAGCTATATCTCTTTTATGAGTAACAAGATAAATTGTAGATACTTCGAAAGTCTGCATAAAAATCATCTGTGATCACTCCCTGTTCCCTATCTTATCCCTCCAATTAGATCTTTTGACATATAAATTAAATTTTCTAGGCAGGTTATCACCTGAATTGGACGTCGTCCCACCTTTAAATCACGTCAATCCCCATGTAAAACCTGGAACGTTCGTGTCTTCCAATTTGTTTTTCATACTATCAAATTGCTCTCTTCCTCTATGTTGATTATGTTTTGTTCCAGCACCGACACCTCAAGCCAATTCCATAAGCCTCATCATTACTAACAAGAACTTGGGACCACTCTATCAAAAAAATTTGTTGTTTGAGAGCTCAAAATTCTATAAACATTGAAACTTCTCATCAGAATCTCATATATCTAATACAGTACTTTGGGGACTGTTTGATTCAAAGGAAATGAGAGGAAGAGAGGGGATAGATTTTAACTTGTTTGGTTGAAACTTGAAAAGAGAATAAGGATGGGATTTTAATGAAAAAAAGAAAAATAATATGTGTTTCGATTTAGTTTAAATACATTGTCAAATTTAAATCAAACCAAATCAGTTTTCTATAGTTTGGTTCGATCAATTTTTTAATTTTTCTTAAAAATAATTTTAAAAATATTTTTAATCTAATAATTAAAATAAATGACATGATGTAAATTTTAATAACTAATTGTTAATAACTATATTATGAATCTCATATGAAAAAAAGTACATTACAAATTATTCATACACAATTAGTTATGTGTTGTCAAAATTCCCTCCCACTATAGGATTATGAGACTTTAAATTGGGGTATAAGAGAAAAATTAATATAAACAATGTGCAGTTTAGTTTGATTTATTTTTTACAATAAAAATCGAACTAAATCATAATAAAAAATATATTTTTTCTAATTTCCGATTTGATTGATTTTGATTATTTTGGTTAGTTTTATAATAATTAAAAATTGTTTAGTTTGGTTTTAAACACCTTTAATAAATGGGAATATTTTAATCATTACACAATGAAAATGTTTTAAATTCAATCATAAATCATCAAAGTTTTATAAATTTTATATTAAATATTATGAGATACACATTAATTCATCAACAACTTCTGTACAGTTTACATATAACTAAGTTTTTAAACATATTATTAAGAATTTGATTCCTAAGCATGTAAAGTGTTGGGACTCTTGAGTCTTGAAGGCTATTACTTGGATGGCTGATCTAGGATTAACTCCTCATTTTTTAATCTGATTACAAATTGATTGTAGATAAAATTAACAATTTTGACCAAAATGCTTGTGCGTTAGGATACATTATTCTTCAATGTAAAAATTTGCACAAAACCCAAACTACAGGATTCAGTTTGATAGAAGGCAAGGGAACATTAAAGCCCACTTGTAAAAGTGGCCACAATAAGTTTATCAACATATTCTATCTTCCAATTTATTATGAATGAAATTTCATGATTTAAGTTTTGTTAAAAAAAAGTAAAAAATATTTTATTGAGAAAGATAAAATTTATTTAACTGATTTCTACCCCTCGAAAGAAATTAATATCTGATTATCCATTAAAAATATTCTTTTTTATACCGGTGATTAAAAAATATATTATTGATGTACACAATATATATATATATATATATATATATATATATATATATATATATATTTATTGAATGAGACAGAGACCTTCTAGGTTCAATCTTAATAATTATCAATGCAAAAGTGAGGCGCCGCTTGCATCTATGATTGCATTTTTCTGTATTTTTCCGATTCCTTACATTCTGCACCACAAAAAGCACAAAAAAGAGGAGGAAAAAATATTTTTTCACCTTTTCATTTTGATTTTTTAATTATAAGAATCCACCCAATCTTAGTGGTCACCCTCTTTGAAAAAGTTGCCAAATCCTTAAGAGCTCTTCTTTTGTTATCCCGTATCCTGCATTCTTCCCAGCTATTGGAGAAAAGAGGGAATAAGAAAGACACAAAGTGAAGTGATGTGAAATTTATTTGAAAAATGGATGTTTTCATATTTAAATTTTACTTGATAGGTTTTATGTTTATTTTCTTTCTATAGGACATTTAATGAGTAGGACTCATAAAAATTAATGTAGAGAAAAATAGATACAAAATTTGTACTTGACTTACTACTTAATGAAATTAGGAATGTAGTTAGTTATCTTGATCATAATGGGATCATGGCTGCTAAATTTTCATATTTTCTTCATTTTCGTATATGTATCTTTTTTGTGTGCGTAAGAGACAATAAATTTTGATTTTAGTTTGTGTTTAGTTCATACCACCATTAAATATAGTACAACTGTTAAATCTGACCATGGATACATAGTGTAAAGCAAAATTAAGTATAACTTAATTAGTTTGAGTTACGAAGAAACAAAACTCCAAGGTGTGATCGATCTCCTTAGTTGGTGGAAGTATTTATTAAAAAAATGATTTATAGTTTATTAGTGGCATGATACCGGAAATTGTTCTATGAACATGTTTTATTAAATTTATTTCATTCATTACTCACAAGATATGTGACAAGATTATAATTAGTCTTTATCTTGATTATGACATAAAGAAGTCCTATAGTCTTTAGTTTTTAAAAGCACACACTGTACGCTCTTTATAAAACACACACACACACACACACTATACGCTTGTCTTTCTCACCTTATATAGCTTTAAATTATGATATATTATTTCTTGAAGGGGCATTTGGTCATGTATCAATGAGGTGGCTTTGCCTTTGGCTATAGAAACACATATAAACTCTGAATTTAAGGTCTTAATCAAACTCCTTCACTGTGAGTAGTTTTTCAACTTTTCTTAATTTTAATTTACAGTTTATTTAAAAGCAAAACATTATATTTTTTATTGATTAAATTTAAAAGCAAAACATTATATTTTTTTAATGATTAAGTTTAATATATTAATTTATAGATTAATTTTTATATTTTACTTGAGTAGATTTTTAGAAAGGATAAAATGAGTAAGAAGTAAAATAGAAAATAAACATTAGTTTTGTCTTACATGTTTTGTTGGATAAAAAAGTGAAGCGAAAGAAAATAGAGTTTTCTTATAAAAATACATTTTATTATTAATATGTGTAAATCTTGTGAGGTAGTGGCACAGATTAATCGACAAGGTTAAAATTGTAACTTTGAGTGGGTCTCACATTTTTTTATCTTCTTGCGAAAGGAGATTTTTTTTTTTCTCTCACGCTTTGTTTTTTTATTTTCTCTATTTCTCTTCCTAATAAAACAACATAAAAATACTTCGAAGGATGGTAATAACACATTATTTCTAATGGTTAGAATTTATTCAAAACTACATCAGAGAAAAAATAACTCAATAAATAATAAGTGATGAAACTAAAAAAAATATTTTTACACCAAATTCCAACGATATTATTAGCTTTTTCAGAAGGTAAAAATATAAGTTATTTTATAATGTACTGTATAGAGGTTTGATTAGAAGAATATATATTAAAGAGTACAGTATATTGTTAGCTTTTTTTAGATACTTTTTTCTCTTCCACTTCTTCTCAAATTCTATTCTATATAATTAATCGGATTAATTAAGTTTTAATCCTTTAATTTAAATTTTATATTATAATTTTTAAACTTTCATAATATTTTTGATAATTTTTAGTCCTCATTAATTTTTCATCATCATTTTTAGTTTCTTTAATTTTTTTTCCATTTTTAGTTCCTCATTATTTTTTATTGTTCAAAAATAAATTCAAATATAAAATAAATTAAGGATTAAAAATTGACAAAATAAAAACTAATTTTTAACAATAAAAATGAACAAAAAAAAAACTAAAAATAAGCAAAGATATTTAGAAGAACTAAAAATGCTGACAGTTAATTAATAAAAGATTAAAAATTACATAAGTTTTTTGAATAACAAAAATTTAAAATCTAAAAAAATTAAAAAAACTAGAAACTTAATTAACCCTAACGGATCATAGCATTGTCGTTATTTAGTTGTTTCCATGTCAATTTATTTCTATATAAGAAAAAGCACGACAACTGCCAGATAAATACTCTAATATAAAATTCTAGTAATAAATTCTCTGTTTGGAGAACAAGAAAATGCTTATTTTCACCCGAACCACAACGATAACACTTACATTTCATGAGATCAACAGGAAAAATTCTTTTAGTCGATCAAAGATTTAATTGTCGCACATCGTTTTCCAGTAGTATATGATAACAATAACTTAGAAAGTTTATATTGTTAATCGGCACATTAACTTTCTACTCTGCCTACACTCCAAATACTTTGTCTACATTTTATTGATGGTGGAACATTCAAGTAAAAAAAAAACATAAATGCTCTTGGATAAGAAAAGGAGAATCAGAACCAGAGATAAACTAGAATAGAGCTTTGCTCAAGGCTCACGCCATCCAGCCAATCCCAGAGGTCAAACTCTACTGTGTTAATAACCTTTGCATGATGCCACTGCCACTAACCAAACCATTTCCCAATCATAACCATACCCAAAGGAATAAGATGCTTAAACTAAAGCCATATCCCGTTCATTTATGCAAACTTAGCATAACATTAATGCATTATTAGAATATAATGGGAAAGCAATGTGGGAACTTTCAATTCCTTTTACCACAAATTTATCTCTTTGGCCTTTTCTTCATCCAACCTCACCTTTCCCTTTACTTCTTTTTATTTTTTTTTATTTTTTTTCTTTTCCCCTCACTTGTTTGTAGTGGGGTGAAGTACAACATGGCTTTGCACTGCATAGATTAGACACTGATGAATGAATCTGTCCTCCCCCATTTGGGGGTCCAAAAGAATTTCTTCTTTTTTCCCACTTCAGAAAAAAGGAGGAAAAGTTATCAACTTGAATTAATTCTATTATAATCACAGCTCAGTACTGTATAGAAAGTGATTGTAGCATTATGTCACCCTCTCTCCTTAAAGGATGACTGACACTGACGAACTACTGTGTCATTTTCATAAGTGAATCAATAGAAATAATGGTAAATAAAAAAACTCAAGTGCTGGCAAAAGCATAATATCTAGCATGTCGCAATCACCTTCCATTATGATCCAATACAGAATTACACATATTACATTGACACAGTAGTAGGATCGTTCTATCTGCATCTCAATCATAGCTTATCTTTGTACCGTGTACTATTCTAAATTTCGAGTTTCAACAATTAAAGGCAAAAAAAATTGAAACCCATTACAAACTTCTTCGCTTGTTTCACCTCTTCAGAAAATTACAAAATTATAACACCGTCTGATCAATTTCATGCCCCACTAATTGTAGCACGACCATAAAAACTCCAAAAAAAAAAAAGAATTGCTATAAAAAACCAAGGTTTTAAATTACCGTTACAGTTTTGTTGCGATCTTTAATATTACAGAAAATTTCAGTTAAATGTAGCCGATACAGAAAATTTTACTACCACAGAAACCATAAAACCTTGATGTGTTGTGTCGCAGACCGTTTTATAAAACCTTGATGCATATGAAAACATACTCAATTATGGTGTAATATATCTTAAACTCTCCAACTGGTTAATTACAAACCTCATATTATATGGACAACCCTATGTACACAGCAACCTTTGCAGAAGCAGAGTAAAACATTAAAAAAAAAAAAGAGGAAATTATTTATTTTCTCTCTATATATTTTGAAAAAATGGGGTTGGAAGCCTATAATATGAGGATTATAATATAAACTATATGGACATGACATGACCCTTAGGCAAAGATTGTGATTTGTGAAGAAAGAAGAAGAAGAAGAAGAAGAAGAAGAAGAATTGTTACATATCAGAAGGTGACTCAGAAATGCTCTCCAAGTGAGGCCTCCACACAGCAACACGCCCTCTTCTTCTGTCTCTTTGCGTTGACACCTTCTCTGAGAGTATATCATTCAAGTAGCGATCAGAGGCAAGCAAGCTATTCATAGACATAGTCATGGACACGTTGGTGTTGTTCCTTGTTCTCTCTCTGTGTTCCTTCTTCTTCTTCTTCTTCTTCCTCTGCTGGTTCTTCTCTTGTGGAGGAGAAGGAGGGAGTGGCATGAGGAAGTAAATCTTCCCACGTTGGAGCTCTGCGTCGGGTGGCACCACGACGATCTTGGGGACCCCACCGCCTTCAGCGGCATCCGCGGCGGAGGAGCATGGCTTCTTGAGGACATGTTTGGGGTGTGCCTTCATAACATCACTGGCCTTGATGGTGCCACTGATTTCTTCTACTCTGCCATTGGAGTGCACTATGCGGATCACGTCGAGAGCCCCACATGGGAGGATGCAAGAGATGCAGCACCTTATGCAGTTTCTCATGGCTTTTTCTTCCCTCCCTTTTTTTGCATTGGTGTCTCGAGGAGGAGTAAATAATATACTGTGGGGGAGGAAACGGATTTGACTCTTTCTTTTAGGCTTGAGATTATCTTTGCTCCTTTCTCTGGTTTTGCTAATCTTTAATTAGAGGGGCGAAATTCGGTCGTGTAAATGAATTGCGCATCAAAATGATCCATCTTTTAAAGGAAAGATATTAGTTGTTAACCCCTGGAATCATGATGTTTTTTTACTACTAAATGAATGTATAAATAAATAAAAAAATATGTGCATACGTATTTAGGGTGCTTATAAAAATTTCATTGAATTAATGCCGTCTCACCAAAGTGAGGTTAGACCTTACGATTCCAAAAATACTTATAAGGATATCTATAAATTATATTTATCAATGAAATTCTCCTATTGACAATAGAATTCAAACTCGATTATTAAGGCATGAGATATGAATTTTATTTGTATCTTTATAGCCTATTAGAAGAGAATGTTTATGATTAAACAAAGATAATTTAAATAAAATTAATAGAAAATAATAAATGTGCAGATTATGTAGATAAGAATATTTTTAATAAACTCACAGAAATAAAAATATTCTAATATAATAAGTAAGAATTATATATATATATATATATATATATATATATAAGATTTCGCCCTATTTTTGAAATTTGTTAATTTTCGGTTTGCTGCTTTTGAATAGGTGGGAGGAATATTTTCGGTGCTAGGTTGGGAGAAAATTCATGGCGTGAATAATTGCATAACACCCTGTAGTTTGGCTTTTGATACATAATTTAGGGACCCTACCCTCATCCCTCGAGCTAATACTCTCTTCCCTTTATTGAGTTCAATAATATTATAGGTCGGGAGGACTGAAAGATTGGGATACCAATGGTATATTAAACGATGGGACTTCTCAGCAATCAAAAACTTAGGACCCCTTTTGAATGTGTCATGAAAAGACATACGTGTCTCAATAAAAAGTTGACACTTGTAGACCCCTGAATGAAAAATATTAATTATTAATTATTTAACGCCAAAGTTTGGTTGAGAAGGGTGGTGAAGCAGGGTCAGTCAATGAGAGAAAGAGAATGTGTTTTGGTTTGGAGTGAAATGGGAGTATGAGCGCTGGGAAATGGGGTACAGCGTAGAGGAGGTAGGAGAGTTCGTGATCGTTCAATATCCCCAAGCAAGAGCATGTGGATTGTGGTTTTCATTGGAAAGTGAAGTGTAATGGCTTTTAGGTTTGTGAAGTGCTTTGACTATGGCCAATGTGTTTGTCTACTAGCCACATCTCCAAGAGCAACCCTTCCAAAATGCTTTTATCCGTTTCGTTTTCTTTCTTTTCATACATGGAATTTCACCATTTTGCCATCTATCATACATTACACATTGAATTAAAGTCAAGTACACCTACTTTTCTATTCTGTCCATTAGTACCATTACCATATAGATATTGATGAGGTAATGATGGTAAGGCATAAACATTATCTGTACAGTAGTGCAAAACTCTCTTTGGGGCCGAAGCTTCACTAGTAATCACTTTCTTAGATATGTAATGAGATAATGATTATTAGGTATTGTCTACACAGATTGTCACTCTATAATGACTCATATGGGATCCATGCAAAATTTAATGACACAGCTCAAATCAAAATTATGGCAGTACCACCTGTGTACCTCAGAAAGATACCTAATATCTATACTAGTAGACTACTATACGACAAGAGATGTTGCTCTCCTTTCCTAATTATTCGAAGTTTATAAATTATAAGCGTTAAGATTTCAACTTCAAATATCATAGTTCTCTTTTAAAGAGACTCAACTGAAACTGAATGACACAGACAAACTCACAAACACGTTATTTTTGTCATGAATGTCGCCAAATTGACATTGGATGGTGTGTATGTTTTATTCCTTGTTATGTAAAGAGTGGTAGCTCAATTCAAACTTCAAAGAGGCTTCAAGTAAAAAAAAAAAAAAAAAAAAAGAAGTTAAATTCAAAAGTAAGATAATGACATCCAAGAAAGTGAGTTGTCCTAATCTGTTAGGGAAAGCTAGGAAGTTTAGAGGTGATTGATGATATGATTTAGTATATGCATGTCTTGTTGCGTTATGGAACTTTTTAATTAATAGCCATTAGCCAAGCCTTGCGAGAATTTGCCAAAAGAAGAGATGCAGTTAACAGTATTTAATTATCTGTTAATTTGAGTTAAGTCACATCCATAATGTGGCCCGCTCTTTAAATAAGTGCCGATGTAGATGTTAGTGGGCATCATGTGAGGCACTGAGGGAGGGTCCAAAGCTGGGCTTTAATTTTGATATTCTATTTGCTCTGATCATCCAAATTTGGATGCCAAGTTAACTTCGTTTTATTATGCGATAAGACTGACTTAAGAGATTAACATTTTCCTTCATGAGTTGAGACGAGTTCTATTCCCCCACGCGGCACTCGCATTCCTTTTTTTCTTCTTTTTTTTGTTAAAAAAAAAATGTTATACTTATAGTCTTATACTGTACGGTTTAGGAGCTCAGACAGGTCGACAATGTAAGGACCCACCACGTCCTTAGTGGAGATCCTGAGTGACGGTTGAATGGAGTAGTTATCTAGTTGGTAACCTTCTTCGTCTTATATGTAAGGAAAAACGATAAAGGTTATCAACTTGAATGTGGAAATTCTATTCTAACATAACATAAGGACTAACGTGACTTGAGTGTAGGAGTCTCATTGTAGGTATTATAAATATTCTTAGAACATGACGGAGTCTTAATTCTGTTCCTTAATCAGTGTTGGGGTGAACATATTATATCTTAGGAGACTTGTATATCACGTAGATAAAATAATTCCTCGATTAATGAAATGAAAAACAAAATATATAGTCTCTCAAAGTGTAGTCTGCCATTCAATTAAGTTAATCTGTCCATTCTACGACAACTTTGAAGAGTTTAAAGTCTATATATGTATACAAAGACTATTTTGAAGAGTTTAAGGTTAAATATGAAAACTTGTAAGTCCTTTAATTTAGTCACTAAATTTATTGCCATATTAACCTTTGAATTTGACATCTACTCTCATACGAAATTAAAAAACATTCCTTGAAAGTCACAACTAATATTCACAGTCTAATATAACGCTGCTATAATTTGGTTCATACTAGTCTACATACACTGATGAATGAATTGCAGAAATTTGTTAAAACAAGCAAACAAAGAATCCAGAGGTATTATAAACTGCTAACCTATGTCAGAGTCTCCTCCATTATGTCAATGTGCCAGGATAACTAAAAAGCAGTACACATTTACATAAAGCATCTTTTTGTCCAAAAAAATTGCAGTGTTGCTCTCTATTTGCAATGAGTTTACAATAAGCTGAAGAGATTAAAGGGAAAAGAAAGACGAGAATAAATTATTCCTTTTTTCAATTAACTATGTTTTTCTTTTGGACTTTTCCGTTATCTCATTCCTATGATTTTCTTTTTGGGTCCAACTTTTGTGTTTGTTATTGATGGACTGGATTTTAATTTATCCTATTGATCGGGTTTGGGCTTAAAAGAATTATTTCAGTTTGGATTTTTTATAATGGGCCACGTGTTTCTTTTGAATGAATTCTATTCAGCAAGATAATTTGTTTTTTTTTTATGAGAGAAGATGAGTTCAATTCCTACAAAATATATCCTTAAAAAAAAAAAAAAACTAGCGGCATTACACTGGAAAACCAAATGTTATAATTACAGTAGTTACAAAAATAAAGAAATAAATTGAAAAATGATAAAAATAAAAATAAAATAAAAGTGCAAATGAGAATAAAAAGGATGAATTTTCTATTTTGCATTATTGTTATATTAAAGAAAAGTTTTGTTTTTTTAAAAGAAAAAAGAGAAAAAATATTTTTTCTATTGTTTGATCATAAATAAACGAAAGTAATAAGAAAATCTAATTACATTAAACAACATTTATATCATTTTTAATATGATGATGAATTTTTTGTTTTAATGAAAACTTCTTTCTCCTTGATTTTCTCTCTCAAATTACTTTTTTTTAAGTTCCATTTTTTCCCGTTCCCCATTGTTTCCTGTTCAGTACCATAGAGCGCATCTTTGGTTTTACGTTGAAAAATTAATTAAATTTAGAGACATTTTCATATGTTTAATTTCACATTAAAGAAGAATTAAAAATTGATTATGAGTTCAAAATTGGTTTAGAATTGAAATAATTTTGAATAACATTTACGTTAAATACAAAATTTTGTATTGAATTTTATTCATAATTTAATTTTATAAAATATTCAGACATAAATCACATCATTTTAAACTCAATTTTAACCAAACAAAATTAATTTTATTCAAAATCAGTTTTGTCAACTCCAACCCAAATTTTGCATGTCATTTTCCTTCTTTGCATTTATTTTATTTCCATTCACTTGAATGTCAACCAACCAAAGGATAGTGCATTTTTTTTTATTTGTTTACGCCAATGTAAACGGAGAATTTTATGTTGTCATTTTTACTGTTGGCATAAGCATCGCACAAATAAATACATCAACAAAAACATTCTATGAAAAAGTATAATCTTTCTAACAGCATCGTTTTTTAAAGAATGTGATATGTTTCTACATTTTCTTAGCATCAAATTGATCTTTGTTTGGTAGGTTGTTAACCTGGGTTAACTTATGTAAGAAAGAAGTATTGTTTTAGCCTTTTAGGTGCAGAGTATATTTTGTATGTTATGCTATTTGTGGGAGGGAGATAGTCATCTTTATCTTGGCCAATGACAAATCAAATTTGGCATGAAATGTATGTTTGTATTGATTATACAGGTATTTACCTAATATTTAACATCTCTTATCTATACATCTAGCTATTTTAATTCACTTTTGAGAAGAGAAAAAATATCTTATGTTGGTCATCTTTTTTGGTAAGCCGTAAGTCTATTTAAATTGTGTGAAACAAAAATTTATTCCAGTGATCAATATATATTTATTTTTCCGATTGCTTTTTAGATCCTGTAACTTGTTTCTTTTTCTTTTTTATTTGACTTGGTTATATACAAATTAAAATACTCCTTGAACTATGTTTTTTTAGTTAATTCAATGCGCTATATATAGTATATAGTATATATATATATATATATATATATATATATATATATATATATATATATACTACTATAAAGAAAAATACAATGATGAAGCATGCATGTTGAAGAAAAAGGCTTGAAGCAAAGAAAAAACCATCTGCGAATATTTTAAATCACATGCAACAGAGGCATGGTTCCATTTTCTACCTTCACATTATTTGAAGAAAAACTTGTTCTGTGTTTTATTTTTGCCTTTCACATTAGTACAACGTGGAAGACTATGGTCACACAGAATCATATCATACATACGTCCGATGCTTGTATCTAAGAAAACAAGCACTCGTTGATTGAACCTTAACGGCTCAAAGAGGAGAGTGATCCACTCTTCTATGAGCTTTGTTAACGCCAGCAGACACTAGTGTTTCTGGTGTTTCTGATTTCTCCTTAGTTGGGTATGAAGCGAAATAATTCATCCCACACACTCCTAATAAATTACCCGTGTTTCTTTGGATCCAAATGTAACCATCTTTTCCCCAATCTTCCCCCCATGAATTTTTGGCTATCCAGTAATCTACACCATCAGCTGAACCATATCCCACAAGTAAAACAAAGTGATTAATCCCATACGGACTTGTACAGTTTCCTCCATCATAAATTCCCTGCACAAATCAATAACAATAATAGTATAATAATGATATAATATTTCCCAAATAGTAAGATATTGTATATATTACTGTTAGTAATTAGTAGCTTTGTTCTAGAATCTGTGACATTAATTTGAGAAAAAAAATTAGTCTCATAAGTATTATATTTGACTTCTTAATACAATTAATTATTTTTTATTAATATTTCTAATAAATATCACTTTGAATTTTTAATATAATATTAATATTATTTTTTCATTTATTTAATAAAGTTAATTTTGTAAAATTATTTTTTTTCTTTATTAACTTATGAGTTTTTTAGTCTGACTTAAGACAACACTTATTTAGGAACACAGAATATATATTACTTACTTACCCCAGTGTAGAGATGAAAATCTTTTGCATCAATGGAGACACTAATTGGTTGCTCAAGAATGGCGCATAAGAACGCTTTCTCTGTCTCTGATTCTGTACTCTCATCTGACATTATTAGAGTTTCATATCCGTCAATTGTAACCTTGTCTTGTATCTACTCCCAGAAAGAAAAAGAAAAGTGCACAAAACAAAGAGATGAAGGGTTAAATTAATTAAAAGGAATTGCATGCATGCATATTCAGTTATATATTCACAGACCTTATTGGCTTTACATCTACCCTCTTTAGCTCTGTAAGGATAATCAGCATCAGTGGCAATCCCACCATGTTCTAAAACCCATTCGAAAGATTGATAGTGCCATCCATTGTAACAACCTTCGCTTTCTTCCACACAATCTACGAGTTCTTGTTCAGAAAGGCTAACAAGGTCTCCTGTTGCTATTGCATGTGCTGCTTCAATGGCTCCCGTGGCAGAAAATGCCCACCCACTCCCTATCAAAATGGTTTCACACTCCACAAGTCATTTTCAAAGAGAGAAAAAAATATTAGTGTTAATAATTAGTATTAGTAATTACGTACTAAAAACAATGGTTTCATGCACATACCACACGAGCCTTGGTACTTTACATCAGTGATGACACCCTTTTTGCTCCAATCCCAGTATTCAGGTGCATCCTCACAAGAAAGTTGTTCCTTCTTCAATTCCTTGTTGGCCATGTTGATGTGTCGTGGCACATCCTTGGGAGCTTGCAAGTACTTTTTGCTGAACTCTTGAGGAGTGATGTCAGCAAACTTGTTCAACCCCAAACGATGAGAGTGGGGTGATTTTCTGTTTGCATTCACGTCCCTGATATAGTTCAAGTTATTCTTGAAAATCTCAAGTCTCTTTGCCTCTTCTTCTTGGTTATGGTAGACCCGTCCGTGTGCACTCTTCCATAGTTGGAACAGTGAAGACACCTGTTTCTGTGTGGTGAACTTAGCCAGGTCAAGGTCCAATATGGAACGATGAGATATGCTGGAACTAGAAGAGAGACCTAAGAGGGAGAAAAGAAGCAGCACAAGGAAACCCATAACTTGGTGGAAAGTTTTTATGGCTTGAAACTAAGATATGGTCACATCACTTGTACCATCTTGTATATATAGTGATTAGTGAGCTAGCTAGTAATGACTGAAGAAGTTCCCACGTAGTTATGTATTTGGTTTAAATTAATTTCTGATACGTAATTGAATTGTGATTTGGAAAAATATATTTAATTTAGACACCCAAATGCTTAGTGAGAGAAAAGAGAAAATTAAAAGAGAAAAAATATAAGTATAATAAGTGATAATGTGATAGAAAATAAAGATGAAGAAAAATAAAAATATAAATGGGGTGTCTAGAGTAGAGGAATGTCTAAATAACAACACTCTTATGATTTGGCTTACAAACATGCAGGAGTGGAGTGACAGTTCCCAACTTTTTTATTATTATTATTTTTAAACTAGAACTTACGTATTCTTTTGATATGAATTTTCATTATGCAGCAGGCACAGTGCCAAAGCCAGTCTAGCCAGATATTCTTTTGATTATTTTGGATTATAAAATTGGATATAATTCTCTTTCTTTATTTAAAATTTATCTCTTTCTGTAAGTTTTGTGCTAACACAAAATGATTTAATAGTAAACTTGTATATACCCATTTTAATAAATTCCATTGACGTTAAACGTGTATTTTATCTGATTTCGACTTTTAGGGCTTGAATCACGATGTTTTTTTTATTTATTTAGTTATAATTAATTTGATGTGAATGTGAAGTAGGACATTTTTCAAATTTTAGCTTCACTATAACCATACTTGTTTCGGTTTGGTAAAATTTAATCAAGTGAAATTGCAGCTTACTGCACCCAGTTGGGTTTCAAGCGTATTTTTATCAGCTTAATTAATTATTTCAAAGTTAAAGAAGTTTTAGAGTTTTTGATTATTTTTTTCTCTCAAAATAATCTACATATTTATTTATAAGTCCGACGGCAATGTGTGTCTGAAGTTTAGGTAATTGGACGCATTTGATTGTTATTTGTCTCAGGTTTAGATCATATGAGTCTTTCCTTCATTTGGTTCATATGCAATATTTACACTCATTTAGGTTATTTAATTAGCAGGGCCAAAAAAATAGCATAAAGCAATAATAACGCATGTATATAGTGATGTATATATATTAAAAAAATAGGGCATATATAAATTGAAAGGAATATTAGTATCCTTAATTTACTTGCATGCACTTTTGTCTCACTCACACGTGCAAAATCGAAAAATCATTCAATATTGCAGGCCTTGCACTCAGATGTGGTCCATAATGGACACTGCATTCAAGATAATGTGTGAATTAATTCTGGCTTTTGTTTACAGAAAAAGTCTGCACTGTTAAAATTATTGTTCTATAATCAACTGAAGTTTTGTCCATTTTTTAATGTGCGTACACGTCTTGGGGAACGATGAATCGTTGATAAGCAGCGAGCCTCATAAGCTAGAGGCACATCATCACCTTCATCAGCGTTAGTGTTGTTTGCACTTGCATGTGCTATTTGTTATTTTAGTTGGAGTTTTAGTAATAAGACAATGGGACCTGCAACAACTCAATGTATTTTGAGAGGTTTTTTTAATTATCTTTTAAATTAAATCAACATTTTCAGTTTTAGAAAGAAAAAAAAGTACTCTAATTAACCAAATTAGTGAAGGGAGAAGGAAACGTGCAAGAAATCTCTTAAGTAAAATACCATGTTTAAATCTTTTTAGATGAAAAATAATGATTAACAGAAAAAATCTTATTAAAAATAGTTAGTTAAGTTTACAGATAAATAATAGTCATAATTAAGTAAAATTATTGGATAGTCTCCACTGTTATCATGATAACCTTAAAAAAAGAAAAAAGAAAACCTTGGCGTCCTTCTTCCCCTGAACCTAAAATGACAATCAAAATCATGTCCACAGACGAAGGCATTTTATCCTTTCTTTTATCCTAAACATAGATAGAAACACGCCCAACCCAGTAAAAGGTTCATAACGAGTTCAATTTCAAGAGAATCAAGGCGAATATGTGTGTCCTGAAGAAATCATAATTGTTTGTAGTTAATAGAAGGGTACCTCCGAAGATCGTGTGACATGTTTTTTCCCTTCATAATTGTGTTATATGAGGAGTTTTCCACTATAATTGTACAGCATGTTATTATTGAGGATTGAGGGTTGTTCATTCGGCCAAGGCCGATCTTGACTGGCCTTGTATTGAGCCATTAAGCATTAAAAAAAAAAAATACTTATATGCATATTTGGATTGTGAATTTGATCTGCTGGTGAGAAAAAAGAGAATGTTAGTTTTTTAATTATTCATAGTAATCAAACTCAACCATTATGAGGTTTATAACAATCACAAATATTACTCAACCAACCATTGGGAGAATGCTAGGTTGATTATGTTTGAGAAAAACAATTACTTAAAAATTATTTAAAGCTTGAAATGAGAGATTGCACTATCAAAGATAATTAGTTAAATACATTTTCTGGTAACTTAAAAGCGTGAAATATTTATTAGTTATAAATATATTTTATAATTTAAGGCAACATTATTACATATAATTATTATTTTTATTTTAAAATAATCTTAATTAGCGTAGTTAAAACATTTAATTATTTTAAATTAGAAAATATACTTGTTCTAATTACCTTAATATCTATATTTATATAATTTATAAATTAAAAAATAGAAAAAGAATAAATATTTTCCTGCTCAATTGCATTACTTTTATTATAATAAAAATGTATGAATAGTTTGGATTTTGCTGTTACTCTATCAGAGTTACATGTCATTTGATCTCTCCCTTCAGGACTAAGCTTGACTCTTGAAGCTTTATGTGTAGTTGTGATATTATTGGGTGTCGTCTTTAAAAAACAAATCAACCTTTCGACGATATATAGCTAGCAAATGGGAAAAATTAAGCAAGGCATTATACACACATATTGAAACACATGCAACAGTAGCAGTGTTCTATTTTATTTATGAGAAAATATTGTTGTGTGTTTTATTACACAGAATCATATACAAATTAATATACGATGCTTGTCGCTAACAAAACAAGTCCTCATTATATATAATTAATTGGACCTTCAGGGTTCAAAGAGGAGAGTAATCCACTCTTTGATCAGCTTTAACGCGAGCAGACACCAGTGTTGCAGCTGATTTCTCTTTGGTACGTTGGCCAAGAAGCAAAAAAGTTCATCCCACATACTCCTGCTTTATGGCCCGTATTTCTTTGGATATATCCAAATGTAACCATCCATTCCCCATGAATTTTTTGCTATCCAATAATCTACACCATCCACTGAACCATTAACTCAAAATTAAAACAAAGTGGTTAATCCCATAAGTACTTGAACAGTTTCCTCCATCATATATGCCCTACACAAATCAATGAATTAATAAAATTATTATTTTTTATATATAACAATAATAAACTCCCAAATATACTAAGATATTACAGTTATAATTACTTATTCCAGTGTAGGAAAAAATCTTCTCAGTCCAAGGCCACACTAATTGATTGCTCAACGGTGGTTCACAACAGTGCTTTTTCTGTCTCTGATGGTGCAGTATGATTTGATAGTATTAGACCATCAAAACCGTCAATTGTAACCTTGTTTGGTGTCTACTTCCAGAAAAAAGGTGCGCAAAACAAAGAGATAAAGCGGTAAATAAGTAAATTAGTTAATGAGTTCTATTGTCAAATGGTAATTAAATGAAAGAGGGAATGGATTATGTAATCACATATTCAATTCACAGACCTTATTGGCTTTGCAAGTATCATTTTTAGCTGTATAAGGATAATCAACTTCAGTGGCAATCCCACCATTTTCTATAACCCATTCGTATGCATGAAAGTAATATCCACCGTAATAACCGCGGCTCTTATTGACACAATCTACGATTTCTTGTTCAGAAAGGCTAACAAAGGTTTCCTGTCACTATTGCATTTTTTGCTTCAATGGCTCCCGTGGCAGAAAATGCCCAACCACTTCCTATCAAAATGGTTTCACATGAACACTCCACAAGTCATTTCCAAATAAATAAAAAGTTGAACCAATGTTATTGTTAATTAGATTATCTTCTTACTTTTGTAAAAACTCTTAAATATATTTAGTAGACAAACAAATATTAAAAATACAAAACTGTTTTAAGCAAAGCTATAGTTCTAATGCAATTTTTTATATTGGTTCTTAAAAGTTAAAATTAAGCGACCTGAGAATACTATTAGAACAAATTAATGAATTCTTTAAAGTGCTTACATAAGTTGCTTGGATAAATAACTACAAACAAGGTTGCTTAATCATTGGAAAAATAATTTTCCCAAGTCAAAATTTGAATTGTTGTGTGTGAGAAAAGATAAAATGAGACTCGATCAATAAAAATAAGTTAAAAATTCAAGTTGAATTCTATCATTAGAATGAAAATTATTGAATATTTTTTTAAATCTTGTATAAGAATAAGAGGCTTATTAAAAAGAATGATAATATTCGTACACTACAAAATGGGATGGATTTGGTGGAAATAATTAGAGAGAGATGGAAAGAAAGAAAATGTAGATAGAGAAAGTAATGGATGCAATATATAAAAAATAAATAGAGATAGAAAAAAAAAATATGGTGAAAAAGGGATGGAAGAAAAAGTAGAGGAATAATAAGTATTTTCTGCTAAAAATGAGAATTAAGAAACTAAATTAATTTTTTTCAAAATAAGGGTTCTCAATAAAAAAACACATGCCACATTGTCCTTGGTACTTTACTTCGGCGATGACACCCATTTTGCTCCAATCCCAGGATGCAGGTGCATGGTCACAAGAATATTGTTCCTTCTTCTTTATTTCCTTGTTGGCCATGTTGATGGGCAGTGACACATCCTTGGGATCTTGCAAGTATATTTTGCTGAACTCTTCAGGTGTGATGTCAGTAAACTAGCTAGTTCAACTCCAAACGATGGGAGTGGGGTCATTTTCTGTTTGCATTCACGTCCCTGATATAGTTCAAATTGTTTTGGAAAATGTCAAGTCTCTTTACCTCGTCTTCTTGGTTCTGGTAGACCCGTCCATGCTCCTTCTTCCATAGTTGGAACAATATTGACACATGTTCCTGTGTGGTAAATTTGGCTAGGTCAAGGTCGAATATGTAACGGTCACTTGGGATGTTGGAACTAGAAGAAGAAGAAGAGAGACATAAGAGGGAGAAAAGAAGCAACAAAAGGAAAGCCATGATGATTAGTGGGTAACTACGACTGATGAAGTTCCTACGTTGTTTGGATACAATAATGATTATTATCCTAATTAACAAATGTGGTGGATATGTTTTTGGTTTGCGTTTGCGGTATTTAATTGTGATTAGGCCTACAAGCTAGCTATAGCTATAGGGAGTGTCACACACCAAAATAACAAGAATTAATTTTTAAATAAAGCTTTTGATTGTTGTGGGTTATCAAATTGAAGATAGATTTCTTTCTTTCTTTAAGATTGATCTCTTTCAGTAATTTTTATGCTAATACAAAGTGGATTTTCTATAGAATATAATCAACTTGTGTTGGATTAAACTTTAATAATAATAAATTAGATATGTGAAGAGTCATGCCCCTAGGTGAAGAAGTTACTCATATGAAGAGTCATGTCCCTTGGTGAAGAAGTTACTAATGTGAAGAGTCATGTCCCTATGTGAAGAAGTTACTCAAGTGAAGAGTCATGTATTACTTATAAATAGCATCTCATGTAAAAAGTCAATGGGTGGCTTAGCAGACCATTATCTAAATACATCAGAAGTATTCTACTAGAGAAATTGTTGTGTGTTTGTGTGAGTGCACCAGTGTGTGTGAGGACCTGTGATACCACAAATTGGTATCAGAGCGTGAGAAAATAGAGAGTAGGCCAAATAGTAGTCTGCCACCACCCCGCCTTACAAAGGCTAATTACGAAAACTGGAGTATCCAGATGAAAGCCCTTTTGGGAGCCCATGATAGTTGGGAGGTTGTCCATGGTGGTTTCGAGGAACCAACATCCACAGCAGGATATACGGCTGCGCAGAACAAGACATTGAAGGAGACGAGGTTGAAAGACAAAGGGGCGTTGTACATGTTATTCCGGGCTGTTGATGATTCCGGGTTTGAGAAGATCGCTGGTGCAACAACTTCAAAGGAGGCGTGGGACATTCTTGCAAATGTCTACAAGGGAGCCGATCGAGTTAGACAGGTTCGACTTCAAACTCTCTGTGGAGAGTTGGAAGGAATGAAAATGAAGGAAGGAGAAGGGGTATTCGGTTTCATTACCCGGGTCCAGACCGTGGTAAATCAACTAAACAGAAATGGAGAGGTGTTGTCCGATGCCAGAGTGGTGGAGAAAATTTTGAGGTCTCTCACTGACGACTTCGAGAATGTTGTATGTGCGATTGAGGAGTCAAAGGACCTAACAACGCTTACCGTTGACGAACTTGCTGGTTCCTTAGAGGCGCATGAACAAAGAAAGAAAAAGAAGAAAGAAGAGTCACTGGAGCAAGCACTTCAGACAAAAGCTTCAATCAAAGACGAGAAAGCGCTCTATTCTCACAATTTCTGAGATAGAGGTCGTGGCCGAGGTGGATGTGGACATGACCGAAGTGGTAGAGGCCGAGGTCAAGAAGAAAGGAATAAGGTGCAGGCTGAATCAAGTCAGCAGAATTGGCGAGGCCGAGGTCGTGGAAGAGGCCGACATTCAAATCAATCGAATGTAGAATGTTTTAAATGCGGAAAGTATGGACATTACTCGAGAGATTGCAACTCGGATAGATGTTACAACTGTGGTCGAGTCGGACATTTTGCGAAGGATTGCCGAGATGAAAGAAGAAATGAAACTTCAAACCTTATTACAAAAGGAGAAGTAAGAGATGGAGGAATTCTGATGATGACTAGAAGTGAAGTCAACCAGGGATCCGAGATGGAATGGTATCTAGACACTGGTGCAAACAATCATATGTGTGGGCATAAGCATTTGTTCGGTAATCTAAGACAAATAGAAGCCAGACATGTTTCGTTTGGAGATGCTTCAAAGGTTGATGTAAAAGGCCGAGGTACGATTTGTTTCTTGCAGAAAGATGGACGAATTGGGCGCATCCGAGATGTCTATTACGTGCCCGATCTAAAAAGTAATATTCTTAGTGTGGAAGAGAGGATTCAAAATTCCAGAAAAGGGAGGAGAGGATTCTCGTTTGTGTCTCCAGCATTAGGCTGTTAAGAGAGCGTCTCCGAGAGGTTGAGAGCAACCCTTGTTGAGAGTGTTTCCACCATTGTTGTTGGTGAGGTTGAGTGTCTCCGGCTGAAGGCCGTTGAGAGTGATTGTAACCATTATTATTGAGAATAGTGGATTGTTCTGGACTAGGTCCCGTGGGTTTTCTTTTTGAAGGTTTTCTCCCACGTACAGCTATTGTTGGTTGAGTCTGGTGACTCTCTAGTGTTTGTGGTTGGTTGAGGTGTTGCTTCCAATAGAGAAGGGGATTGTGTGTTTAATCCCATTAAAGTAAGACAGTCCAACCGAAATCCGTGTAGATAATAAGTCAGCAATCGAGTTAGCTAAGAACCGGTCAATCACGAAAGGAGCAAGCATATCGACGTCAGATTTCATTTCATCCGAGATCAAGTAAAAGGAAAGAAGGTGGAGTTACTTCATGTGGCAAGCCGAGATCAAGTCGGAGATGTTTTCATGAAGCCATTACCGACATTGCTGCTGGAAAATTGTAAGAAGATGTTGGGGATGAAAGACGGAAGAAATATTTAAAGTTTATGGAAGAATTTTGTTGGATTAAACTTTAATAATAATAAATTAGATATGTGAAGAGTCATGTCTCTAGGTGAAGAAGTTACTCATATGAAGAGTCATGTCCCTTGGTGAAGAAGTTACTAATGTGAAGAGTCATATCCCTAGATGAAGAAGTTACTCAAGTGAAGAGTCATGTATTACTTATAAATAGCATCTCATGTAAAAGGTCAATGAGTGGCTTGGTAGACCATTATCTAAATACATCAGAAATATTCTACCAGAGAAATTGTTGTGTGTTTGTGTGAGTGCACCAGTGTGTGTGAGGACGTGTGATACCACATCTTTTACGTAGCCATTTTAAAAACATTCAATTGATGTTAAACGTGTAATATTCTGTTTGTAACATTTAATTAGTGCGCTTGAATCATTTTAAGATAACATAAAATAGTATAGACAGTGACTCTCTCTCTCTATATATATATGTAACACCTTTTGTTTACATAAAAGTACATAGTGCACTTTTTTTTTATCAGGCAAATAAGATATATAACAATATAAGTACAGAAAGGTACCAAAACCCATATAGAAGAGATAGCCCTACCAAGGTTAAACGGTATTTATATGCACATGAAAATATAAATACAATCTAACCAGGAAGAAGCCCAAATAATAACATCAGCTATCCAACCTAATACCCTACAACAAATGACCCCCTCTGTGCTTCACAGAATAACACGTTGCACCAAATCAGGCTTCCCAAAATAAATGGCATTTATTTATAACGTCTATCTCCCTCTGATAGGACTTGAATAGTTTAAGGTTGGTACAAAACGAGCATATAACAAAAACTTTTAAATTAGAAGTTAATTTTTTTATTATTATTGTGGGTTATAAAGATAATTTTTTTAATTAAGATTTGTCTCTTTCTGTAAGTTTCGTACTAATACGAAAGGAAATTTCTATAAAATTATCAACTTGTATGTACTCTTTTCAAAAACATTCAATTGATATTAAACGTATCTGTTTTCTAGATTTATTGACCAAATAACAATATTTTTCTAATTAAAACTTTGTATTCTTTTGATTATTGTGAGTTACAAAATTGTAGTTTTCTTTCTTTCTTTAAGATTTGTTTCTTTCTGTAAGGCTAGTGTGAAATGAAATTTCTGTAAATTATCAACTTGTATTACCCTTTTTAAAAACATTCAATTGACGTTAAACGTGTATTCTTATCTGTATTATACAATTAATGCTTGTATAATTTGAAATGTTTATTTCTTTAGTTAATTTGATGTGAAGTAAAATATTTTTTCAAATTTTAGCTTCACTATACAACCATAATTAGGCTTATTTGGATAAGCTTCCATAAAGAGAAAAAAAAAATAAGAGAGAGAAAAAAAGGTAAGATGAATTTCTTCATACACTAAAATTAGCTTATATAGATGTATAAATTACAAATATTTTTTTAGAGAAGTTATATAAAAACTTTTATAAATTCAGTTATACACAAGTTAATTACTTTCCTCTTTTCATTTAAATTTATAATTTTTATGGATGGATCATCCATGAACTAATTTTTAATGAATGAATTAGATGAATTGTTATTAAATAGATTGGATTGAATTAAAAACTTAAATAAATTTTTAATGGATCAAAATGAATTAATAAATTATTTTGATATGATTCATTTTATCATTCCTATATATAACTATATTTAAATTAAACAGTAATTCACACATTATGCGATCGAGTGTCTTTATCAAATTAATAATAAATAAAAACACTTTTAGTACTTTAATCTTTTGAAATATTTATTGTCATAGATGTGAAGTATACTTTTCGAAGAAAAATGATTATTAAACACTCTTTGGAAAAAAAGTTATTAATTTGATTCATGATGTAATAAAATAGAAAGAAAGATGAGAAAAAATTAGAAGTATATTAATAAATATTTGTAATTTATGATTGTTGAATCACGATCAAAACCACTAACTCATGACAAAGGATCCACAAACAAGGATAAATTAAAAGGCCTCCAAATTAAGAGTAAAGGTTTCCTTCATTAAATATCTACACGATTATATTTATTAATAAATATACGTGCAAAATTTCATCATCAATAACATGTCTTGTTGACATTAATAGAGACCATATTGTGATCGAGAATCACCTATTTCTTTTTAATTTCTCTTAAATTAAATATTTTTATTTTTATTTTATTTCTCACATTTTCATTGACTCAGTCACCTATTTCTTTTCTTCCTTCAAAAAAGGTCGTACCGTAAATATGTTTAATTACCTAAACTTCAGACACACATAGTTGCCATCGAACATATATATGCATATATGTTATTTAATTGTATTCATCAAAAGATCTAAAACTTCTTTAACTTTGAAATAAGCTGATGAAAACACCAATGTTTTTATGTGATTCATAATTTTCTTCCAAGCTTTTTTGTGAGGCATAATCATTCCCCGCATGCTATGAGGCTAGACAACCTCACAGGAGTTGTGGAAAGCAACACCTTCGGTAATATGTAAAGCTTCACACAGGATTAATCTTGACTCATTGGTTTCTTGATGCTTTTATATGTGTAGTTGTGATATTATTAATTGGGTACGTGCCATCTATAAAAACAAATAAACCCCTTCGACTATACCCAATGGAGAAAAAAAACGGTAATATTCCTTTCACGTAGTCAAGTAAAAGGAAATACACTGGAGAACCTATGAACGATGAAACATATATGGTAAAGAGAAAGGCATGAAGCCTAGAGGATATCTCAAAACACATGAAACAGTGGCAGTGTTCTATTATTGACTTTCACATTATTTGAAGAAAAATTAGTTGTGTTTTATTTTTGTCTTCTCACATAGATCACACGCAGAATCATACATACGATGCTTGTCTCTAAGAAAACAAGCACTAGCAACTTAATTAATTGGACCACCTTCACGGTTCAAAGAGGAGAGTAATCCACTCTTTGATCAGCTTTAACTCGAGCAGACACCAGTGTTTCTGATTTCTCTTTGATTGGCCAAGAAGCGAAAAAATTAATCGCACATACTCCAATTGGGTTACTGATATTTCTTTGAATCCATATGTATCCATCCATTCCCCAATCTTTTCCAAATGAATTTTTTACTATCCAATAATCTACACCATCTATTGAACCATAACCCACAATTAAAACAAAGTGGTTAATCCCATACGTACTTGAACAGTTTCCTCCATCATAAATTCCCTGCACAAATCAATGAATAATAATAATAATAATAATAATAATAATAATAATAATAATAATAATAATAATAATAATAATAATCCCCTACTATTTAAGATATAATACTATAATTACTTACGCCAGTGTAGAAATGAAAATCTCTTGCGTCCATGGCCACACTAATAGGTTGCTCAAGGGTGGCGCGCAACAGTGCATTGTCTGTCTCTGGTTGTGTACTATGATTTGATATTATTAGACCTCCAAAATTGTCAATTGTAACTTTGTTTTGTGTCTACTTCCAGAAAAGGTGTGCACAAATTAAACAAAGATGAAAGGCAAGAGTAATTAATGGGTTATATATACACAAGCTAAGTTGTCAAAAGAAGGTAACAGATACCTTATTGGCTTTGCATGTACCATGATCTTCAGCTGTGTAAGGATAATCAACTTCAGTGGCAATCCCACCATTTTCTATAACCCATTCAAATGCATGAAAGTGGTATCCACCGTTACAACTGTTGGCTTTATAGACACAATCTGTTATTTCTTGTTCAGAAAGGCTAACGAGGTTTCCTGTCACTATTGCATTTTTTGCTTCAATGGCTCCCGTGGCAGAAAATGCCCAACCATTTCCTATGTATCAAAATCGTGTCACACTCCACAAGTCATTTCCAAATAAAAAAGAAGTTAATTAGGATTGAAAATAAGCATAGATCCCATGATTCCTTATATAAGTCAACCTTTTGAACAGTTGCTATAGGCTTTACTAGCTAATTATTGCTAACATAATAACATGCAACACATACCATATAATTTGTCAGTTCAGTCTTCTTTAACTAAACTAACATTCTAATAAATTAATATTAATCAATAAAAAAAAAATAGTAACATGCATCACATACCACAGTCCCCTTGGTACTTTACTTCTGTGATGACACCCTTTTCCCTCCAATCCCAGGATGCAGGTGGATGGTCACAAGAATGCTGTTTCTTCTTCATTTTCGTGTTGGCCATGTTGATTTGCTGCAACACATCCTTGCTGTCTTGCAAGTATTTTTTGCTGAACTCTTGAGGAGTGATGTCAGCAAACTTGTTCAACCCCAAACGATGAGAGTAAGGGGATTTTCTGTTTGCATTCACTTCCCTGATATAGTTCAAGTTATTCTTGAAAATCTCAAGTCTCTTTGCCTCTTCTTCTTGGTTATGGTAGACCCGTCCGTGCTCACTCTTCCATAGTTGGAACAGTGAAGACACCTGTTTCTGTGTGGTGAACTTAGCTAGGTCAAGGTCCAATATGGAACCATGAGTGGATATTCTGGAACTAGAAGAGAAACCTAAGAGGGAGAAGAGAAGAAACACAAGGAAAGCCATAACTCGGTGAAAGTTTTTACGATATGTTTGATAGTTAAGAAGGTCTTTGCACAATTCATATATATATATATATATATATATATATATATATATATATGTATATATATATATATTATAGTGGTTACAGCTTGTTTGAAAACCATTTCAAAGAGACATTTAATTTGACGTAAAAATCACTTCTTGACTGAAGCCGGCAATTATTGCTTCCAAATTTTATTTTACGATAAATAATACATAAATTATTATTTATTTTAAATCTATTCTCAATATTATTTTTTTTTATCTATCTCTATCTATTTTATCATAAATAATAAATTCTATCATATTTAATTGTTATTATTTTTACTTTTTTTTTCTTTAAATACAGAACATATGAAATGTCTATTAAATATTTTATTTTTTTTAGTGTTAGACGTGAGGTTAAATGTGTAGTCTATCTGTCTAGTGTATACAATGTTTACAATGTGTCTGGTAACAAGAAAAAAATTAGGTGACAAATAAAATGAATAAAATAGATGAGAGAAATAGAATGACATTAAATAAAGACATTTGATTGAAGATAAGAAAAAGAAATAAGGAAAACAGAAGTAAAAACATTTTTTAAAAATTTTAAAGTTAAATAATCACTTATGAAACACTGATAAATTATTATGAAATAATTGATAATTGATTATGAACCATTCGTAATCAACTAGCAACGGAAAACAAATGATTTCATGCATAAAAAGAATGTTCATTATCAATTCTGAATCATTGATAATCACTGAAAACAGGTTTATTGCACAATTTTTGCGCCAATTTGCATAGACCACTTTTTTATTTCTTTCATTCTTTAATTTCACTCTACTAAACACACAATCTTTTTTATCAATCATTTATTTTCATTCCCTCTTCTCTATTTATTCTCTATGTCACTCCTACAAACAACCGTAATTGAGGAGAGGCTTCGGTTATTTGAAACTTGAAAGTGCAAATGATTGTTGGTTATAGCAAATTCAGTTTAGGTCCGTTTACTTAAGCTTATTTTAAAAAAAGTTTTATTGATAAAATAAGAAATATTTTTCTTTTTATGGGCTACTTAAATTGGTTTTTAATAAAAATATTTAAAAAAAAAACAAATTTTATCTACTTAAACTTTTAAACAAATTATTGTAAAACTGTTAAAATACGATTTCTGCGCTTGTAAAAAATAATAATTCTGCAGTGGTCCTGTCAGGTCTACGTACATCAGAAACGGTACCATACTAAAATAAATAGCTACCTATATATAACTATATTTAAACAATCCACGCGTTATGCGAGTGTCTTTTTTTTTTCATATTGAAAAAAATAATAATGATAATGACTTTTAGTACTTGAATATTTTGAAATGTTTATTTGTTTTGTCATATAATTTGATGTGAAGTAGGATATTTTTCAAGAACATCGCCTTCATCAGCGTAACGTGTTTTGTTGATAAGCTTTGCACCTGCATCTGCTATTTGTTATTTTAGTTGGAGGTTTGGGAAAAGACGCAATGGGACCTGCAAGGCTGCAACAACTCAAAATGCAATTTTTCTTTCTTTCAATGTATATTAGCATTTTAATTTTTACAAAATTTTCACTCTAATAGTTTGATTTGATGAACTACCCACATGCATATCCAATACGTAAGACTTATCAAGTAAATGCCATAAATAAAATAAGAAATAAAAAATTGCAGCAGTTAACAACAAATAAAGAACGTGTACCTTGTGGTATACATGGAAATGTGGTAGTAGGGACCAAACGAGTAAGACAAAAAACAAAATAAAACTAATATTTTGTTCAGATAACATTTAAGAAAGCACAATAACTTTTTCTTCATAAATTAAAATCAATTTATATATAAATTAATTTTTAATAAAAAATAATTCATTTTATCTCTAATTTTCTTCTAGTGTTTGCATGAGGTTTATTTACACGTGTCCCAAAAGAATTAATTAAGCTCCTTTTCTTCAATTAATTTTCTATTCCAAATTTGGAAATATCACACTCAAATGAGATCAGAGTTTCTTGTGGTCTTCTTCATCTTGAAGCTTCTCTTATCACAAAAGCAGCTCGGATAAGGTTGCATACTTGCATTAATAAAGTTTTGTGTTTCTTTCTTTGGCTTTTGCTTCAGCTTTGCATATGGACGTAGTACTGTAAACTACCATTCTCTTGTGTATTATTTTTCTCCGTTACTTTGATTTCATGTCATCGTACCCTCCAAAGCTTGTCGTTACACCATTGTATTAGCCAACCCTGCCTCTGCGCTGCTCTCCTCTCTGTCTATTCAAAATAAACAAATATTTTTAATATATAAATTTATATATAATTAAAATTTATGATAAATAAATATTATATATATATATATTATATTTTAAATTAATAATAATAATTTTAATCGCAATGTAAAATTTTTTTTTAATTATTAATATTTTGATAAAAAAATTTATCGAAATTAAGTTTAGAAACAGTTATATTTGAGTGTGTTTGATATGTCAGTCTAGTAACTTATAAGTTACTTCAATCAAAATACTATAGAAATAGGTCAAGTTTTTCGACTGAAATTTATAGCTTAATTTATATTAAGCCAACATTAGATTATTTTTTACAAAATAAATTTAGCCAAAAAGAAAATTAAACTTATTTAATCAATTAGGAAAGTTAAATTTTATGTCATTAAAAAAAATTAAGTCTAACTAACCAACTTATTTAAGTAAATATAAAAGCCAACATAATGTAAAACAACCCAAAAATGTTTCTTTACTTGTGACTTGTGAGAACTAGGCGAATAGCAACTTAACACAATCAATACCGATACCAATAGCTTTAATAAAGAGTATAAAATTAAGTAAGGAAACACCAATTTTTTAGGGCTCATTTGTTTAAGATTTTAAAGAATCACTTCTTTTTTTAAAAAATAATAATAATAAACACTATGTGTTTGTTACAAATTTTCAAAACAAGTTAAAAGGAATTAGAAATATTATTATAATTATAAACTATTTTAAACATATGTTGGAAGAGATTTAACTCTTTAAATGGATCTCAATATCTAAGGAGATTAGTCATTGTCTTTCAATCAAGAAATACCTTAGTTCACCTAAAAATTACTTCTTTTTTAATCTGAAACAAACTGATCCTTAATGTGAAATTTTTTCTTGTGAGAGAACAAAAACTGTGACATCAAATTTAGCAAACTTCTGAGTATAAAATAATGGGAACATGACTTCATCAACAAAATCACCAAATCAACACTAACAAAATGATTTTTTTTTTAATGAAACAAAATGAAAATTTAACACAATAAAATGCGCCACGAAGGTAATTTGGCTAGAAAAAGAAAAGAAAAACGAAACACAATTAAATAAAACATATCACAATAAAACTCTTAATAACCAGAATAACCGAAACAGAACATGCTTACTTTATCAACATCTACTCAAAGACACTAATAATCCCTTCATCTTCTTTTCACTGCACTGCGTATCTTCTAATTCTTCTGAAGAAGAGTTTGTATTTTGTTTATGTATCATGGCCCATGGGGCACCTCTCCTCTCCCCCTCCATTTAATTGATATTATCCTTTTAAATGGGCCTTTCGGCCCAACAAAACAATATATCATAATTTTTAGGGCGCTGCTTCCTACACCCCGTATGGCAGTCCAAATTCATTCGTTGCTACCACACCCAAAAACATCTATTTTGGTTTGTCTCTCTTTACGTTGTGTGTTGTGACTCTTTATTGTGTCGAAGTCGTTATGAGATAGTGAGATTTGGAGCACTAATGACGGTGAAAGAGTTCAAGTAGTTTTCGGAGGCACTTTGGAGAGGAAAAGGAGGCACATGGCCATGAAGAATGATGATGATTCCACTTTAAATTAAGGGACCCCATAATAATCCTGAAAACCATAAATAATCTTTATCTCGAACTCGTACAATCTAAGCCCTTGTTGTTCATTACCAAAATAATCTAAGCCCTTGTTTAATAAATAATAGATAAATGATTGTTACTTATTAGTTTATTGGGTAAATAGTTTAATTTGTAAATATGTAAAAATAAATAAAATAAATTAAAATAATTTATATATTAAACAGATTTACCTAATTTATAAATTTGTATAATTCGAAAAAATAATAATAATGTTTACAATATGAAACAAAGAAAGCAAGTTTCCTACTGATTTAGTGTTTAATTTTCGTCTCGATCTAGAAACGGAAGATCAAACTTATGGATGGAACATTGCAAGGACAAAGAAAATGTATTTTAACAAAAAAAAAAAAAACAATCATACGAAAAAATTCTTGTACAAAAACTAAGATATCATCATAATGTCTATGGAAATGGAACAATTAGCGTTTGTAGTATAAAAAATCTTCTCGTTGGAAAATTACAGCCACATACTATTTTTTGTTGCTATTATTCATATATTTGTATGTTGATTTTGTTTAAAAAATTACAAGATACTTAATTAAATATATCAAGTATATCAACTATATGGTTAATTACATGATAAAACTCCCCTTAATTAAAAAAGACATGTATATACTTTTTCTAAGTTTTAAAGCAGGCAGGAAAGAATCCATACTTTATGAATAATTTTATCTTTTTATATCGACAAAATTTGAGTTTCATTTCTATATATTGGTAATAATGTAATGAATTTTTAAACTATCAACTAGTAAAAAATCATAATAAATATGTTTTTTTAAAAAAAAATTATAGTTACACTTATTTTATGGTAAGTTTATAGAAGTTAATAAACTTATT